>PVKP010020958.1:0-39937 GCA_004027715.1 Plecturocebus donacophilus
CGGCACACCCAGAGCCACCTCCCCCCAGACTCCTGCCACTTGCAAGGGGTTGGCCCTGGCAGAGCCTGAGGGCCCCTTGCCACAGAACTGAGAGATTCCCTTCTGGCAGAAAGGGCTTTTCACTGAAATTGCAAAGGAGAGTGGCAGCAACGCTCCAATAATCACAGCAAGCACCAAATTGTTGTTTCCACGACTGGAGTCTTTTCATCTCAGCAGCGTCCTTGGGCTGGTCATGGGAAAGGCATTCCGTCATCCCAGCCAAGGGACCAGGCCCTTGTCCTGAGCTCCTGGAGCACGGCCAGCACCCTCACTCACTCCAGGAGCCGTCCTTGTCCCGAGCTTCTGCAGGTGTCACACTGGGGCCAGGTCCCTGTCCCCACCCTCCTGGGGCTCACAGCCAACGGGAGCCTCACAGCCTGGGAGTTCTCAGATGTTGCGCAGAGAGTGTGGGAGCCAGAGGGGGCCCCCACCCAGGAGTGCAGACTTTGTCCTCAGGGAAATGGGGACCCCTGCGGCAGGCATGAGATCAGAGCCGGGGCTTTGCTTCTGTGGGACTGCAAATGTCCCCTCCTGCAGAGACACAGTCCCAGCAGGCACCTACCACACGTCGGGGGGCTCAGGCTGGCTTCCCCAGAAAAAGACCCTGAGTCAAGGGTTTGCGTGCAGGTAATTTATTTGGGAAGTGACCCCAGGACGCAGTGGGAGGGGAGGGGGAAGTGAGACAGAAGGGGCAGAGGCCAGTACAGCGTGCTTTAATGAGAAGGCCGCTACCATGGCCAGTGAGTTGAGTCTCACTGGGGGCCTCTGAGGGGCAGTAAGGAGCACGCCTCCGAGCTGCCCTCCGACCTAGAGGAGGCTGGAGTATCTGTCCACCACCTCCCTCTGCCTCAGTTGAGGTTGCTTCCAGGAGTGACAGCTCCTGGCATGGCTGGGGTACCCCACCCATGGGCTGAGCTGGCTCTGGGGGCCAGAGGTAGCCCTCCAGCAAGAACCGCAGGCGCCTGCAGAGGGGAAGCTGTGGGGTGAGCAACCGTGGGGCTCGTGGGGGCACGGGCGGGACCTCCAGCACCCGCCACACAGTGACTGTTGAAAAGTCACAGAACCTCTGAGCCTTAGTCTCCTCACCTATCAAATAGAGACAGTAGCAACTCCCCTAAAGGGTTACTTTGAATTTTAAATGAGGTAATAGTAGCACAGTGCACAGCCCGTAGTGGGAGCTCAGTCAAGATTGTTGACTATTCAAGGCCGTTTTTGAGCTTTGGGAAAAGAAAATCCGTTGGTAGGGTCATGGATGACTGCCCAGACCACAGTCCCCAATAGAGCCCCAGGCCCATAAACAGAAACATCAGTGATTATTCTTCTGTGCTCATTCAGAGGCCACTAAGATGGTGATCTGGTCCTCTGAGGGGTACAGTTCCTCCTGGGCCTTTCTCTGCACCAGTAGTGCCATGAGTCTGGTGCCACTGTTCATGCATGGGGTCTCAGTCCTTCGGGGCTGCTGTAGCCAAATACCTTAGACTGGCGACTCATCAACAAGAGACATTTACTGCTCGCAGCTCTGGAGGCTGGGAAGTCCAAGATCAAGGTGCTGGCAGATTCAGTGTCTGGAGAGGGCCCGTTCCTCATGAACAGCTCCTTCTCACAGAGTCCTCATGTGGTGGAAAGAGCAAATGAGCTCCCTTGGGCCTTTTTTTAAAGGGCACTAATCTCATTCGTGAGGGCTCTGCCCTCATGACCTCGTCACCTCCTAAGGATCTCACCTCTTAATACTCTTGCATTTGGGATTAAGTCTCCATGTTATGGGTTTGTGGGAGACACAAACATTCAGACCATGCACGTAGGCAGAAGCCTGCAAGCTGTTGCCCGGGAGCCTGGGGCAAGCCCTGTCCCCACCCCGTCCCAAACCCTGATTGTCAGAGAGGACACAGGGCCAAAGCCGAGGAGGAGGGGAGGTGGGTTTTGCAGAACATGGAGCAGTCCTGGGTCCTGACTTCGGAATAACGTGTGCTGGTGAGAAGCCGAGGGGGTTACGGCAGGTCTGCTGAGGGGTCAGTGCCCCCTCACCTGGGAGGCTGGGGAGGAGCCCAGGAGAGGCTGCATGGAGTGGCAGCCTCCCCCCAAGCCCTCTGGCTCTGCTCCACTTCCCCTGCACGTCAGCCTGGGGGGTCCCCTGAGGGGAGTCAGGCCAAGCAGCTTCCGGGCCCTACCCTCAAGACTCCGCTGCTGGCCCAGATGGAGGCTCACATGTCATCTGGAAGGAGAGGAGGGAGAGGCTTCTGTAAATATCAGAAGGGTGAGAGCCAGACAGTGGAGTTTACGCAGCTCCCTGGATTCCAGCCAGGAGGAGTGGGGGCCGGGCTGAGAGTGGGCCGCCAGGCTGGTGGGGGCTTATCTTCTCTGTCCCCACCCTATTCACACCAGAGATGCCAGCCCTGCAACTGGCCTAGGATCCCCAGCACAGCCAGGGTCACTGCCCCTTTTATGGACAGAAATCGAATCAGAGCGAGGCTGTCTCCCCTCAGTTGCGTTCAGGGCTCCCCTTGCAAGAGGGCAATAGTGGCGCTTTCATCTTCCAGGACCTGCAAGACACTCACTGGGGTCCGGTAGCCTCAGGCATCCTTTCGGCAGGGCTCTGAGAGCACCCACAGACCCCCGGAGAGTGTGAGGGGTCCCCCCGCTGCACCGACCTGGTCCTCTCCCCAACGTGAGTGCCTGGCTGGTGTCCGTCTCCACCTGCCTCCCCACCCACATCCCTGAAGGAGGAAGCTCACAGCACTCGGCGGGTGCAGAGAAGCCTCCTGCCCACTCTGGCCCGTCTGTGCTCCTGTCACGTCTCGCTGGCACGCATCCCTCAAATGCAGCTGCACGCTCACTGCAGAAGACGACGTGGAGGTCCAGGTGAAGAGGGGACTAAAGGCTGGCCGCTGGGTGGGAGGCACAGGCCTTGTCAGGACCCAGGAGTGACCTCTGTTGCTTTCCCTCCGTTCTCCCCCATGGCAGGGGGTGATCAGCCACCCTCAACCCAGGTGAGAGGTGGCTCCTGCCCGAGCCCCGCACTTTAGAGGACCCTGGAACTCTGCCAAGACAGGTTTCTTCCCTCGGCTCACCAGTGTGCACACTCGAGGCCTGTGGGGTGTCCTGGGGACGTGTGGCAGAGCTTGGCCTCGCCAGCTGGAGTGCCTGTCCCCTCAGGGTGGCGCAGAGCTAGGGGCTGGGGTCTGAGGGCCAGTTCTTCCCAAGAATTCCATAGCTGAGCCTGGCCTTCCATGGTGCTAACTGGCAAGGGAGGAAGCCAGAACGTGTTTTATTTAACAATTCGTTGGCTTGATTGATAACCTTTAAATATCTAGACACACGGTGCGTGGGCCTCCCCTGGTGCCACTGCCCCATACCTCACTCGTGTTAGGGGTGGGCCGGGGCAGGGGCTGGGGCATTACACGGAATTCCCTGTGCTCTGAGGTAACAGTTCTCAGCAGTGGGGGCAACGAGTGACGACGGCACAGCTGCCAGCAGGCACCAGGCTACGGAGTCCCCCCAGCTGGCAGGAGAGGCTTGTTCAGCAATCAAGTCTCCATCGTGCAGATGACAAAACTAGAACTTTGAGGGTGGCAGGGCTTGTTCAGTGATGTGCGAAGCCCTGTGAGCATGCACGCGTGTGTGCAGGTGCCAGGCACCCGTGCACGGCAGCGGGGCGGTACAAGCGTGGCCGCGAGTGCCCGCAAGGGCATGGATTGCCGGACTGGTGGGCTTTTGTGCTGCTGCACGTTTTTCCTGCGTCAGAAGAGATCCATCGCTTCCTTTTCCTGTAATGATGTTGACCTGATTAAAATTTTTATTGGATTTCACAAAATAATTTCATACACAACATTCCCTGGAGACCCTGCTGGAGGAGGCGATGGCAGAGGATGGTGGGGATTGAGTGCCTGAGGGGCAAACAGGAGAAGAGCTAGTGACAAGTAGATTTAGAAAGAGGCTGAGCTGGAAAATAATTCATGTGCTGCTGAAATGGTCGGTAGGGGACAGGCCACACGGAAGGGAGGTTACAGCCATGTCTTTTAAGTCATTATCGTGGGAAACTGGCCCCATGGACGTGGGCCAACCATGAGATGTTGGATGTCCCCAGAATGCCCAAGGGCCTTGCAGAAGACAGAGAACAGGGCGGGTCCATGGCTTTAGGAGCAAAGGTGGATACTCACGTATCTCTCCCAGTCCAAGCGTCTGGTCCACGGCTGGGTCAGGAATGTCAGGATCTGTGGGGGTGCACTGGGGTCTCAGGGCCAAAGCTGACAGTCTCCAGGTGGCAATGGCTGCGGGCAGGCCTGGGAGGCAGCCCCTTCCTGCTGTAGCAGCGGTGCGATGGGTACATTCCAGGACGCATGCTCCAACTAGCCCGACTCAGTCCCCCACTGGCCGGGTGACCTTGGGAAAGTCATTTCACCTCTTGAGCCTGAGTTTTCTCACCATATGAGGCATGTGAGGATTCAAAGAAGTAGTAGCTGCAAAGTTCCTGCTCCGGTGCCCAAACGTGACGGCTGCTGTTATTATTACTGCCATAATTTATCCATTCCTTTGTTTATTCTACAAGCCCTCACTCATTCTACCTACGCTCACTGCAGCCTGGACCTCCTGGCCTCAAGAGATCTTCCCGCCTCGGCTTCCCAAACTGCTGGGATTACAGGCATGAGCCATCATCCCCATCCACAAATTATATTTGAGATGGTGATAGGTGCTATGAAAAACAATTCAGCAGGGACTTGGGGATGCTGGCCTCGGAGGGCTATAATTTAAAGAAGTGGGCAGGGAGGGCCCCACTGAGAAGGTGTTCCTTGAGTATGGATGCAAAGAGGGTGAGGCCATGATTCCGGGGGGCCTGAGCTGAGAGGGTCTGAGGTCACAGGAATTCGAAGTGCAAAGGCCCTGAGGTGGGCCTGGCGTGCAGAAAGAACCGAGGAGGCCAGCGTGGGAGAGGCAGGGTGAGCTACACCATGCTCCCCCGACCTCCAGGTCCTTGCCAGGACTGTTTCTTGGGCACCACCCCCTGCTCCCCACCGACCTCCCAACATCGACCTGGCTACTCCCAGCTCCTTCATGGGGATGCTCAGGGGATGGAGGGGAGCGTAAACCCTGAGGTCAGAGAGGAGACGGGCCGAACCCATGTGCCCATGAGGGACTTCCTCTGTGAGGACTTCTGCTTTTTCCAAGTGCAACGAGAACCTCGAGGGTTAGCCTCCTCTCCGCCCGTGCTGGACTGTGTGGGGCTTGCTGTGCCTTTCCCAGCCCCAGTGAGCCTGGTACCTGCTCCCGCCTGAGACAGGACGGACGTGCCAGTTTTGACTCTTCTCAGGAAAATCCCCAGAGGCAGCCGCAGCCTGAAGCAGGGAAGGATTGGGGCAGGGGTGAGTCTGAGCGCCTCAGGACGTCATGGCAGCCCCGCCCCGCACCTGCCCTCCCAGCCCCGGGTTCCAGCCACCTCTCCTGTTCTTATTTCCAGACTGTCCCTACCTGGGACACCCCAGCGTCTCAGTTCCAACAGTGGTTTTTGAATTGAATCTAATTTTATTTTTAGAGACCCGGTCTCACTATGCCACCCACGCTGGTCTCGAAGGCGTGGACTCAAGAGATCCTCCCCGCTCAGCCTCCCAAACCTGGTAATCCTCCTGGGATTACAGGCCGAAGCCACCTGCCCGCCCCCCGCCCCACAACCGTGGTTTTTGTTTGCACAGTGTCACTAAGAGCGGGAGTGAAATCACTACAGTCCCTGGGGAAATCAGCATGTTCGAGGCTGAACAGAGAGCCAGCCAGACCCCAGCCAGGTGCCAGGCTGGAAACCCCATCCATGTGAGCACCCTGTTGCCGCAGATGGAGCTAAAAGCACCCAGGACCAAGAAGTAATCCGAAACCCGCTGTGGGAACTGCCACCAGCTGGGACAGAAGGCTCCAGACCACAGGCCACCATGAGAGACAGGGCCCACTCCTCCAGTGCCCGCTCTGTGCCAGCCAGCCCCAGGGACACAGCCAAGATGAGTGCATTCCAGCATCACTGTGCCCGGCCGAGGGGGAAGGGGCTGAAGTCCAGCCCATACTCCACTTGCCAAGCCTTGCACCTCAATGTGGGGCTGTGGCCACCGGGAGAAGGGGGGGCTCTAATTCTCACAAGGGCACTGTGCGGGCTGGCAGCCCTGGTCCCTGCCAGGAGGAGCTCCTTAGTGATGGTGGATGGAGCCTGGGTGGTGTGAGACAGATCAGTGAAGGGAAAATCACTGCTCAGTGTTGGAGTGCTGAGAGGGGTCAGGCCAGGAAGGCCGAAAGAGCTGGCCCAACCTGAGCATCCCCAAGAAGGCGCTGGAGTAGCAGGTTGCTGTTGGGAGGTGGGCGGGGAATGGGGGTGGTACTAAGGGAAAAGCCCTGTGATGGCCTAGAGATCTGGGGAACATGGTGTAGGGGACTGCGAATGGCCGGATCGGGGTTTTGGAGCGGAGGGGGAGCGGGCACTGGGGAGATGGGCAGGCACAGGTTCCCAGCTGGGGGCCTGCAGGGGACACGGGAAAGCCTAGAGGCTCTAAACCAGATCTCGGAGGGCCCAGATGTGCATTTCAGAGCAGCCTCTGGGTCCAGCGTGCAGGTTGAATTGGACCACTGAGGCCCCCGGGAGAGACATGGCGTGGCGGAGTGGGGCAAGGGTTAGGGTGCGGCGTGAAGACCACCGGGACACAGATGCTTCCTGAGCCGGGAGGGAGGAGCCAGGTTCCAGCGCGGTGGCTGGAGTGGGGATGCTGCAGCCCCAGGGCTGAGATGTGGGGCAGAGCCCCGGGGGCAGAACAGACCCGAGGGCTGGAAACGAGGGTCGGCTGGGGCACACCTGGCTGAGCGGTGTGTGCAGCCTGTCATTCCCACCCGGTAGAGGTTTGGGGGCCTGGCCTCCTCACCCCACAGCACCTCCTTCCTCCTTTCCCTGGCCCCTGCAGCCTTCTCTCCCTGCTCCCTCTTTATCTCTGCCAGTCCTCCACTTACCCATCCAGGTCCCCAAATAGAAAGCCCTGGAGTAAGGGGTCAGGGGAAAGGTTTCTGCTGAGTGGAATGATTTTTACTAAGTAGGCAAAGCCGGCAAGGTCGCATGCTTCTGGGGTCTTGCTAAATCGAGGACGGGGGCATGGACCAGCCTGGCTGGCCCAAATATTTGCCACGTTGCTGGGTAACCACCGCCAGTCGGCCCGCAACGTGGCATCTGTGGAGACGAGGGCTTGGAAGGAAATTCACACAGCTACCGGGGGCCTGGAACCAGAGACCGTCGGCAAAGCCAGGAAGCACCCCGAATGTCTCCTGGGGGTGGGAAGGCTGATCCTCCGGAAGCCGGCCCCCAGGAGACCACAGGCGTGAGATGGGATCCGCAGCTTCCGAGGCTGCCCCAACGAGCAGCACGTGGCTCCCGCTGTGTGCCTGGAGGGAGAGGCGGCTCCCGGCCCTGGTCTCTCCCTCTCTTGTTCTGGGCAGCTGCTGTGGTCTCTCACAAGGGACTATTGGCCGTTTCTGTGAGGATCTGCCCATCCTGTATCCAGGGAGAAGTTGGGGCAGGCAGAGGCGCGTGGAGAGGAGGCAGCCCACCGCGCAGTGACGTTGGAGGGGCTCTCAGAGGCTGCCTTCACACACACCCACGCTGAGCACCTGCCTGCCCTGAGAGTTCGGAAGGACATCGGAGAGGGCCAGGACACCTCACACACAGGGCAGCCATCCGACTGCACCAGCCCCGGCCCGGGCAGCCTCTGCGTGCACATGCTGAGAGCTGGGGAGATCACCACCCTCACAAGCGGTCTGCCATCTTGGAGACAGCAATAACTGCTAGAACGTTTCTGGGCCTGAGCTTGACTCTTCCTTCCCTGTGGGAAGGCAGGGGCAATGGAAACACCAGTCACGTATGAGGCTGTGATGACCCACGTGAGCTTTCCTGCTGCCCTGAGAGCCCACAAAGAATGGCTTAGGGCCCAAGCTCTGGGAGAACAGTGTGACAATGGACAAAAAGTAAGACCTCGACCTGTGCCTCTCTAACCACAGAGAGCAGGTGGGCAGGCAGGGAGCAGAACCTGTGAACTCCAGACCGAGCACCCCCAGGCTGGGAGAACCAACAGGGCTTTGCTTCTCTAAGCCTCTATTTTCCCCTCTGTAAAATGGGTACAACACCAGTACCACAGAGGCCGTGGTGAGCAGGCAATGGTTAGCGGTCATAGAGCCACCAGCAGGGGCCTTGTAACTGGGAGATGAGGAGGTGTCCCCTTTCCCTCTCTGGGTGGCTCCTGCTCTGACCCAAGCATGCCCTGTTTCCTCTGGTATCAGAAAGGCCTCTCCTCACTCTCTTCCATCTTCCCTCCTTCCTTTCTCCCCTCCCGGCTGAAATCCTGCACACGTGGTTGCCGTGAGCCTGCTCCTTGCAGCCTGGACAGCTGCCTTCCACTGAGTACTCAGCAAAGGCCTCAGTCTCAACCCCTACAGGCTTGTCCTCATCCCCCGCTCCTGCTCCCCCTCCCGTTCCCCCTCCCCGTCCTCCCCTCTTCTCCCCTCTTGCCTCCCTCCTCCCCTTCTCCATCAGGAGGCAAGGCTGGCCATGTTCCTTCACACATTCTGTCTGCCCGGATCTTTGGGGGTGCAGGCTCGAGGTTCCCCCTGCTCCGCCCTGGCAGTGGGGACCAGGGCTCTGGCTTAGAGGATGTTTGCTGAAGCCTTGTCTTCTAAAATCTTATTTGGTCCTCCCATACCTCTGGCAGCATGGCACGCAGGTGATACTCTGCCCATTGAACAGACGGTGGGACTGAGGCACAGGGAAGGGAAGGGACAGGCTGCGACATAAAGCACCCAGGGTCTGCAGTCTTGGGTTCACACCCCACCGCTGTTTGGTAGTCGCGCCACCTTAAGCCACTTGCTCAAGCTCTCTGGGTCTCAGGCTCCTCATTTGCAAAGCAGGGAGATAACCCTGTCTTTCTCCGGAGTTAATTAATGAGAGAAAGCCCTTACCCAGCACCTGGCTGCTCGTGAGTGCCTGGTAAGGGTTGGCCCTTCCCTGGAGCAGAATCCCGATGAGAAGGAGCCCGGCTCTGCGGGCCCCACATGAAGCCGGGCAGCACGGGGTGTGGGCAGGGCGGGGAGCTCCAGGCCTGAGCTGCAGCGTCCATCCCGGACTGCGCAGCCAGGGACCTGAGCGAGCGGGGAAAGTGCTGAGCTTGTCGGAGGTGGGAGGTGGGAGCGCGGACTCAGCAGTTCCGGCCTCCAATAGGATGGGATGGAGGGCCGGCGTGGACGAGGGATTCTGCTAAAGTGGGGTTTCTTGTGTCTGTAATGAGTCCCTTCCTCTCAGCCTCTCTGGCTGAAAACAGGGCCAGGCTTGCTCAGCCTTTGTTGGAAGGAAACTCCGGGTGCCCCTGCCTACCCTCCTTCAGAGCTCAACTCCAGCGCCTCCCCATCTTACCCCAGTGGGGCCACCGCTGTCTTTTCTGCACATTGTCTTTGTTTTTCAGAGGTGATGGCTCAGGGCTCTGTATCACTGGGAGTCATAGCACCCTTCCCCTCCGAGTGCCCAGGAACTGTGGGGCTGGGTTCAAATCCCACCCAAGCCCTGCCTTTGTTCACAGAAGGAAGAGAGTTCCCATCGCCAGGCACCCACCGTGTGTCATCCATCAGCTCATCAGTCCTTGCAAACCTCTCCCTTCCCAATCTCCAGGTCTCTGTGCTTGGAGTTGGTACAGATTCATCCACAGAAGGGCCTGCATGGCCAGCTGGGCTCGCCTGCTCAGTTCTCTACTTCCTTGTCTTCTAGGAGGAGTCCCTGATATTTCCCAAGGAATCTCCCCCTTCCTTCAATTCTTTCCCTGCCCCTAAGGGTGGGCATGTGACGTGGGCTTGACCACTGAAAGGGGCACATGCTTCTGATCACAACGCTTGGTTCAGCTTTGGGCACACGGCTCAAGCTAAATCAGTACGACCGAATTCTGGACTTCATCTGCAGCTGCTGGGAAGAAGTTCTGATTCTCCTGGACTTGGAGCCAGTGGGACATAAAACTAGCATTTCCAGGGGCCATGGCAGGGAGGGAACCAGCTCAAGCTGCCACTGAGGAAAGCAGGGTAGAAAGACAGAGACAACAGTGGTATAAACACTCATGATAGTGTTTGAGCCGCTAGATCCAGCTGCACCTGAAGTCCGTGCACCCCTGGATTTCTCAGTTACATTAGACAGTAAATCCTCTCTCATTTTTTCTTTCGCTTAAACCACTTGGCGTTGAGTTCATGTTACTTGTACCCTAGACAGGCTTAACTAATCTAAGAATAAAAGCATTGAAAGGGCAGGGACAGAGCTCTGTGGCACTGCTGTGGGACACCTGCCTGGGCTGACGGTAACCTGTGAGTGGGCTCCTTTGGGGACAGGTGCTTGACCAGGCAGTCTCACTCTCTGCCCTGTCCTCTTGAGCCTCAGGGCGCTCTCCCAGCCTCACCAGCACCAAGCGCAAAGCCTCAGAGGAGCCCAGATGCCTGCATCCCCACGCCCTGTCAGAGGCTCTGGTCACTCCGGCCTGATCGACCCCTGATGAACCACTAGAGCTTCCTCAGGGTCCTCAAACCTCCTTCGTGACAGCCCCTTGGAGGGTTGGACGGAAACCAGTGTCACTGTTCACAGGCAGCTCCACCAGCAGCGGCAGAAGGGCTCTCTCTGGGGACCCGGGAAAGCCTGGGAGGCCCAGCCCCGGAGAGGTAGGCAGACAACAGGATCCGACAGGCTGGACTCAGAGCAAAGGAAGGCAGGAGGGGCTGCGGGCAGGAGAAGAAAGGGCCGCTTCAGAGCTCATAAAATCACAGTGAATTGTACTGTCCAAGATGAGCGCTGGCTGCTTCCTAAATTATGCAGATTTGTGCAAATGTTATGCAAATTAGTCACGCAAAGGTGGCAGGGGGCACTTGCTGACAGCCTGGCTCTGCAGCCTCCTCGTCAGTCAGCCTCGCCTTGTTCAGGGAGTGGAGGAGCCGTCACCTGCCAGGCAGCAAGCTGGCACCGACAGGTTCTGCCCACCCTTCCACTGTGGGGTCCCTCCTCAAAGACAGACCTGACCGCCGTCCTCCACGTCTGGCTCCTGCCCTGGACTGCCAGCCCAGAGACAGCCATTCACAGCGGGGCCTCTCTGGTCACCTGGTCCAGCCACACCTTCCCATTGCACAGATGAGGAAAGAGAGGCCCAGAGCTGGAAAGGACCTGCCCCGCCTCTTGCGGCCTGGGAGAGGGAGTCGTCTGCATGGTCACAATAGGCGGCCATGCCCTTACTTCCTACTCCACCCTGGGACCCAGATATGCTCCCCAATCCATTCGCCATACCCAGAACCGATGGTTTCAGTCATTAGAGAACTTGGGGCTAAAAGCTGGCAAAGTTTGGTCCCAGAGTCTGCGTGCCGGGGGGGGGGCCCTAGAGAATTCAGCACCTTCGAAGCCTGTGCTGGGAGAGGTGGAGGCTCCCGAGACTCCTCCAGCCCCGGTGCTGTGCGTCCCACCTCGGCAGCCGCCAGGACTGCCTGCCCCTCCTTTCTCCACCGTTCCACATTCGTCCGATCCTCTAATCACACTGATGGAAATAGCAACCCAGGGGCTCATCTTTGTTGAGCAATTGCTTTGCACCAGGCACCATTATAAACGTCTGGAATCCTCACAACAGTCCCCTGGGTTCGAATCTATTATCACTCCCATTTCATAGACAAGGAGACTGTGGAGCAGAGCGGCAAAGTCCCTTGTTCATTGTGGCACGTCCTGTAAGTGACATGATGGGGGTTTACCCGGGTATGCTTGGGGTCAGGGCACAAGCTTCAGACACCTGTTCAGTGCAGTCTCCCTCCTCCTCCTCCAGGAAGCCTGCCCTGACTTTGCGATGCTAAAGGCATCTGCTGCCGTCAGGGCCACATTCACTGACTGATGCTCAGCGCTGCTTCTTGCTTCTCTTTCTTGAACCCCTGTCGCCCCAGAGTCCAAATCCTATGGCTTGGTCTGGAATTTGTCCACCAAGCCTGGCCAGAGCTCTCTGAGAACAGGGCAGAGCTTGCCCCCACCAGAACACATCCCCACCAGCACAGAGCGGGTCACCCCCCAGGGATCCAAGCAGATCTGGGGCCTGAGGGAGGGCAGCAGGGGAGTCGGGGCCCCCAAAGCCTGGACAGCTGTCCCGGTGCCCGATCCTCAGAGCCCAGCAAGCCACATCTGGATTCTTCCTCCCTGCCAAGTGCCATTGGTGGAAAACAGAGACAGAGAGGAACAAGAGACTTATCCTGGTGCCACCCTCCCACTGCTCTCACGCCTCCTGCTCCCCAAGACGGCTTCCAGCTCCCATGTTCTTCTGTCCCTCAGAGCCCAGGGACCCTCCCAGGAGCCCTGACTTGGGCCTCCCGGGATGCTGCCCTGGAGTGGAAAGGGTAGAAACAGCCACTGCTTCCAGGAAGGCCCTGAGAGCTGTCAGCGTGCAGCCCCGGACGGCACAGCGGTGCGCGCTGAGTCAGGGCAGAGGTGCGGCCCGAACCGTCTTCTCCCTGCACGGGAGAATATGCCTTAGTCCACACAGCTGGAACCTCTTTTAGGGCCCCAGATACCTTGGAAAATCTGAAGAACGCCCTAGATTCTGCCCTAACACGGAGAGTCAAGGAAGGGCCTTGACTTTTCACACCCCACCCACAGGGTCTCTGGCCATTCTCCTTGCCCTTTGACCCCAAAGCCGGACGTGGACCCGCTGGCCCAACTCTACCTGGGCGCCACACCACTCCGACGCCAGTCCAGGTCCTGGGGGATGCTTCTTGTTACGCCAAGTGACACCACAATGGGATGAGTCTGGGCAGCCCAAGGGTCCTAGCCGCTCCGTCATCACTAACCCCTCCCCTGGCAGCCTCCAGGATGACAAGGGGCCTGCTGGGCTCTAACGCTGGCTTCAGCAGGCGGGGGGCCAAAGGCCCAAAGGGAGGCAGCCACGGAAGATGGGGGGCCTTGGACTTGCAGTCAGGCAAAGCAGCTGTGTGGCCTGGGGCAAGTCACTCACTTCTCTGGGCTGCACTACCAGTGCCTATAAACAGAATCATCGCCACTGCCCAGGCTTGAAGTAAAATAGTATCCAAATGCCCTGGCACAGTGCCCAACACGGAGCAAGCACTCAGAGAAGGTGAGCTGCCTGCCCCCTGTCCTGGCTGTGACCTTGGAGGGTGCCATCACGTACATCCCAGGCAAGCCCCACGCTCCCCTCGGACCAATGTGGTGTTCAGCCAGTGGTGCCACATCCACCCACGGGTGCTCAAGACTTGTCCTCTGAGGCTGCCCTGGGCAAGAACCGGAGACAGTGGGTGGTTAGAGACATGGCATGATGTGAGGGGGAAGAAGATCCCACCACTGGCATCTCACAGCCCGAAACGCCACCACGCCTGCATCAGCTATTGGGCTCAGCATTCTGCTCCTCCCCTGGGGGCGGGGGCAGGCCTCAGCCCCTTCCTACTCAGGGAGCGTGTGGGTCAGACGCTGTCCTTTGTCCAGGTGGGCCTATGCACCCGGGGGCTGAGGGGACGTCTGAGCGGGGCCAAGAAGACAGGATCATCAAGGACGTTCACAGCCTCCCATTTGTCATAGCAAAACCCAGTAACAACGTCAATGTCCATTCATGGGGAAATGGTTAAAAGAACTGCAGCCCAAAAAAATGTGCACAAAAATACCTCGAAGCAGTTAAAAGGAGTAAGGTAGATTTATGTTTAACGTGGGATGGTTTTCCCAAACCTATGGGGACAGGCAAATTCCAGAGCATAATGTAGCCTGAGATCCTATTTATGTTACTGAAAAAACACCCTATCTGTGCACTTGTGGGTATTTTGTATGGTTTTGTTTGTTTATTTGTTTTTGAGACAGAGTCTCACTCTGTCACCCAGGCTGGAGTGCAGTGCTGCGATCTCGGCTCACTGCAACGTCGGCCTCCCAAGTTCAAGCAATCCTCGTTCCTCAGCCTCCTGTGTAGCTGGGAACACAGGCACACACCACCAGGCCTGGCTAATTTTTGTATTTGTAGTAGAGACGGGGTTTCACCATGTCCCCAACTCCTGACCTCAAATGATCCGCCCACCTTGGCCTCCCTAAGTGCTGGGATTGCAGGCGTGAGCCCCTGTGCCCGGCCGGCATTCTGTATGTTAATATGATACACGGGGGGAGGTCTGCAGGCGTGTGTGAAGCTGCCAGTGACAGGAAAGGTGGAGGGTGTCCCCAAGACAGGGAGGCTCCTGTGCGGTGTGCTGGTTGTTTGAGTTTTTGTGGTGAAAATTTATTTGTGGATTACCTGAATACACGTGTAAATATTTTTAAGATCCTAAGATCATAAAATTAAATGCACACGCACACATTTCAGAAGGCTGCATGGGGGTCCGGAGGCCTGACCACAGCTCCCTGGTGCCAGGTGGGCCCCTGCCTGGCTCCTCTCGGCCGCCTCTCTCCTCCAGCTCCCCTGCCCACACCCCATCACAGCCAAGCTCATTAGTTCTCACTGCTGCCCTCGTTCTGACCTCCGGGTTATGGAAACGTCAGCTCTGTTTTCACAACCTTCCATCAGCCATGCTCTGGGGCCATCCCTCTCCCCATCAGCTTTGTAACAGCTGCTCCCTCAGGCCCCAGCAAGAAGCCAGGAGCCAGGGACAAGCTGGGATGAGGCCTCGGGTCCTGGCTCTCAGGCCATGGCCCCTTTAGATCCCATGGAAACGGTTTCTTCCCCGAATAACGAAGTTATGAATCTGTTGTACTATGAGGAATAAAAGGCCCAATGCCAAGTTCTGTCCTACGTGTGGGGTGTTGGGGGTGATTAAGGAGGAAAAGGAGACCCAGCCTGCTCTGAGGAGCCCCCCAGTCTGGAAAGCCCGGGGACTCCCCTCGTGTAACAAGTGGCAACGGAACCCAGTGACGGGCCAGACCTTTCATTTTCAGATTGAGTAACTGAGGCTCAGGGAGGGAAACAGATTTGCCCAAGACTCCCAGCGAGTCTGCGCAAAACTTTTGCCTCACCCCGAGCTCCTGCTCCAGCCCTGAGGTTTGGCTTCTCTGAGTCCTTCGCTACCAACTCCCTGCGCGGAAAAGTCATGATCCACCAGCAGGAAGCGGACCAGGCGGGGCGGCCAGTTCCACGGGGCCAGAGGCAACACGGAAGCGTGTGCAGCTCTGCGGTGGCCCAGGGAAAATACTGACTTTCTGGCCAATAAAACCACATTCCATGGAAGCTATAACTCCGGACCGAGGCACTCCATCAGTGTTTCCTAAATGTTTGCGAGTGTCCAGTGGCTGCTCACCGTGCGGCTGCCGCCTGGGTTTGAGGGTGGACAGGGACAGAAGGCCCGGCCCTCACACAGCGAGGTGGCCTCAGAGCCACTTGATCATCCATCCAGAGGCCGCCCGTTTGGTTTTGAAAGCAAAAGGAGCTCTGAAAGGACCCACTGCCACCGAAAAGCAGGGTCTCAGAGGAGGGAGGGAGGCTTCTTACGCTGCCGTGTTATCTTGTCTGGATTCTGAAACACGTGAATGTAATCCCTTTCCAAAATAATAAAAAATGTTTAAACTGCCTCTGGGGCCACTGTGTCCCCGGTCCTGTCCCGGTGCTGTGGGGAACTGAGGAGGGTATAAAACCAGGCCCCGCCTGCGGGCAGCCAGCTGCGGGCAGGGGAGATCCAGCTGTGTGCCAAGCCATCACTGCCTTTGGCTTGTGCCTGCGCGCCTCTCTCCCCAAAGGCCTGTGAACGCGGAAGGCAGAGCTCAGAGGAGCGCCCTGATGTTCAGCCATCCTGAGTGTTTTCTGGAGAGCCTCTCCACGCCGCGGCTGCGGAGCAATGGCAGGGCCACACGGCTGCATTGGTGACAGGTGGGGGCCATGACTCTTCACCCCCACTGTGTCCCCGGAATTCCTTGCCCCCAACCCATGCTGCCGGGTTGGTCTTCATGGCTCAGGGTTGCCTGTCTCAGCCTCGATCTCGGTAACACAGCATGAGAGCCACACGGGTCCTCAGGAGTTACCCAGTCCCGAGGGTGATTATCCAGCATCAAAGGGCGTGTCGGTGGCAAGGCTGGTCCTGGAACCTAGATCAGTTTATGATGTTTATGCCAAACTTCATTCCCCAGTGCCTGGCAAGCCCCCCTCTATCCAGATGTCCCTGGTGATGAGGAGGTCACTTCACCAGCAGCCTGTCCTCCCCCAGAGCTCTGCCAAGAGACAAGGATGCTGGAGCCAGACTCTGTCCCGGTTCTCGGGACCTCGCTAGGTGTTACTGAAGCACGCAGCTTCCTCAGCAGCCTCAGGCCAGCACAGAGACTCGTCCCGAAGCACCAGCAGCTTCTCGCCAGCAGGTCCTTCTCACCCTCGGGCCTCTGCCGCAGCGTGACTCAGCGTCCTCATTGCTGCTGTGCACAGCAGGCTTCCTAGGGCCCAGCCTGACAAAGACAAGAAGGAGCTTCTGCCCTTCCAGAGCAGCTGGTGGTCAGCCTGGGGCCTGCAGAGCGCCGTGGCTCAGCCTCAGCACAGTGGTTGCAATTCCAGCTGCAGGAACATGCGGACAGAGGAGCATGTACTGGGGGGAGCTGGGTGGGAGTTCCCTAAGGGAGGGGGCTGAGCTTAGGCTTCGAAGGCTGCTACTCACCACTTCAGCTGCAGGCCCAGCCCCTTCCCCTGTGGTCTCACACCTGTATGTGCACTCACATGTGCCAGCCTGAACAGACATGCACAAACACATTGTGCACGTCTGTGTGTGTTTCCATATGTGCCCAAGTACACAGGAACATGGAAGGTACATGCCTGTGAGCAAAACGTCCTTCAACACACACAGGTGGACAAGCAGGGGGTACAACGGAGCGTGGAGGCTCCTCAAATCCTCAGACAGGAGCCTGGGACGGGGCAGAGTCGGGGACTCTGGCAAACCAGGGCCTCCTGCTGCCCAGCTCTGAGTCCTCCGCCTGCCCTCAGTTGTCTCAAGGGGAGAGGAGAAGGGGGGAAAGGAGGGAGCCCTGCACCCCGCCTCTAGCACGTGCTCACATGCCCACACTTCCTTACACCACATGGTGTGGGCGTGAGCTGGAGTCAGAGGGCCTCCTTAGGACATTGTTCTGTGCTCATTAGTTTCTGCAGCCCAGGCATGCCTGGCAGAAATAGGAGACCCCCTTGTGGCCTGGCCCAACTCCTGGCCTGCCTGCCGCCCTGCTGTGCCCCTGTCCAGCCCACGATCTTCTTCTCTGCCCACCCCGTCAGCCCTCAGCTCTCCCATCTCTGGGGGGAGCTCCGCAGTCTTGCGGGGGTTCCATCTGCTATGTGGAGCACCCCTCCCCAAAACCTCCCAGGCCACAGGCCCTTGGCTTTGACACATCCCAAGGGCGGTATCGACAGGGACAGGCGGGGCTGCTCCAGCCCTGCCTCCCTCCAGGACTGACCGTGGCCCCACTGCGTGCGCACCGGGGAGAGCCCAGAGGGTGCAACGGGATGACATCTCACACTGCTCGTTTCATCCTCAGCAAACTGTGGTTAAACTTTTCTTCTTTTTACGAGTGACACCGGGGAGGGAGGTGCGGTCACAGAGAGTCCGAGCTGGAAGTCACACATGTCCAAACATCTTCTCTTCTCTCCGTCTTCACAGGCAGCCTCGTGTCTTGCGGGGCCTCACACAGTCCCAAGCCCGCGCTCCTGCACTCTCCCCCATCTCAGGACACGCGCCTCTATCCACCGGCCCCCCATCCACTCCTTCTTCTTCCTCACCCCAAATTCCAAGTCCTGTCTGCCTTTAGGATGTCTCTCAACCCCTCTCTTTCTCTCTGTCCCCATTGCCACCGTCCTGTCCCAGGCTGCTGTCATCTCTCCCCAGAATGAGCACGGCAGCCTCCCGCAGCTTCTCACGCCCCTCACTCCTCTGCAGGCTTCTTCCACCCACGCAGGGAGATCTTCCAAAGCCATAGACCAGATCTCATTTCACCACCACCCCTCCCTTGAAATCTCATAATCCTTCCCAGCTCCTAAGGCGGCTGATAGCACCTGAGAGGTTCTCGGGGCCAGTTCACCACCGCCCCCTCACCGAAGCTCCCTGCCTGCCAGCCACCCTGGCCACGCTGCCTCCGGCCTTTGAGCAATCGTGGGCTGATCCCTCCACCTGGAGTATCCCTGCTCTGCCCCCAGCAAGCCCCCACTTCAGGCCTCAACTCAGGCCTTTCCTCTCCCCTAAAAGAGGGCTTTCCCGAAGCCCCAAAAGCTCTTCCCTTTCTCTTTCTCATTCTACACTCTTCCTTTAGAGCACATGCCCTAACTCATTACATATTTATTCATGTATTTATTTGTCTAATATCCGTCTCTTGGACCAGATGTTAGTCCTGAGAAGAAACCTATGTCTGTGTTTTACCGATCACTAGAGCGCCATCCCTGGCACAAAGTCGTTGCTCAAGAAACACTTGAATGAATGAATGAATATATGGATGAATGAATGGTGAGCTGTTGTTTAGAGCCTCCTTGGCCAGAAGAGAGTGGAGTGAGGGCACCCACAGAGGACGGGAGCCAGGACAGGGAGGGCAGCCGGGACCTGCAAAGACAAGGACCCAGCCCTGCTCAGGCCGCGGCTCTGGGTTGGAGGGGCAGACAGTGGAAAGAGCCCCCCGGCTGCTCTGCGGGCAGCGGGGTCAGGGTGCAGAGGGACTGGATGGGAAGGGCTGGGGTGGGCTCACGGGCCGGCGCGTGTGAGCGCGCACGTGTGGGAGGGGTGACGCGCTGGCTGTCGCGTGGGGACGGGGAGCCAGCCTCATTGCTGCAGATTTGTATTCCTGCCGACTTTTATTTCAGGCCTTGTTTATTTCTCCTTAAAACGCGGCTGCTATGCCAAGAGTCGCACCCGAATTAGCTGCGAGTGTGTAATTTTACAGCTATTACCCGGTGTTTCTGTGACTTGGGTAATAACTAGGGAAATATAAACAAACAACAGCAAAGGCAGTTTAGCGAGGAGGCCTCTGAGCTTGGTGTCTCGGAGTGGAACAAGTCCCGTCTCTTCCCTGTCCCCATTCCTACCACCCGCTCTGAGTCACATCGGGCCCAGTGACTGGGGAGTGGGAGGTCCAAGGGTCCCAGAGCCCCCGCTGTGAAATCCTCCTCCCGTTGCCCCTCCCCCAGGGAAACAGGCCCATCCCCAGAGCCGCAGTCCCCCCCACCATAGCCAAGACCCCTCAGGCTCCCCCTCCACAAAGGCAAACAAAGGCTGGCCTAATTCTGTGCTATTTCCCTTCTCTAGTGGCCAATGGCACTGAAGCGTGTGTGACATTTCACTCTCTCTCCTCTATTATTCCTGCTTATTATCTGGCTGCTGCCGGAGGCTCTGGGCTGAGGCTGGCACTGGTGCCCGCCCCACCGTATCCCTCCTCCTCTTTGCCTCTGTCCCTTTTACTCTCCCTCACAGCACCTCTGTCCCTCACAGTGCCTCCTCCCGAAGGGACAAAGCGTGTCCCTCATCCTCCAGGCCCCCTCTGAGGGACATGGGGTCCAGCAGAGGTCTGTGCTGGGAAGGGGTGGCCTTGGGTGCCCAAGATGGGGCCAGGTCCTCAGGACCCCTGCATCTCGCCTTGGCTCCGATGCGGCCTCACAGAAGCCTCCGGTGTATCCCTCCCTCCTCTGTGCCTCAGTTTCCCTCTATCTGTGCCTTGAAAAGGTGAGACTTGATCCTAAAGGCTCTCCCTGCTCTAATATTGAAGGTGAAGCCCTAAAGGCTTGAGGGATGTGTAGTGATGGCAGAGCCATCGAGGGATTTACAGGGGTGTGGGGAATCGAGGCTGTGGGATTTGCAGCAAGAGAGGGTGGGCTTGGGCCAGGAGTCAAGGCAGAGCCAGGAAGCCGGGGCAGAGGAGAAAAAGCTGGAGATCCCTGTGTGGGCAGCTGGCCTCCATTTCAACACACACGTCTTTGAAAACACTGTTTTTCTTCCAAATCATCCTCATTTTTTAAAAAAATTACAACGAAGAAAGCAAAAAACATCAAACTCCCTCTTGTCTCCCCTGGAGGCAACCCCTGTGAATACTTCACTGTATATCATTGCCAGCTTTTCCGAGGTGTCCTGTTCTATATGCTCTTATACACAGACTTTTTTAAAAAACAAAAATCAGGTCATGGCATACACATTGATCGGCCACTTGCTTTTCTCCCTCACCAATATATCACGGACATCTTCCAGGTCGGCACACAAGGATCAATCTCATTTTTTAAACGGCCACAGGGTGTCCTGTTGTTCTGCAGGACCACCAGCCCCACACGGAGGGACACCTGGGCCATCTCGGTTTGGGGCTGTATCTGTCTGCTGGCACCATAAATAACGGTTACCTGACAACCCAAAGCTTAGCGTCTTAAAGCAAGCGTTTATCACGCTCGCAAGTCTGCAAGTCAGCGGGGCAGCCGCGGGCTGGGCCGGGCCTGGCTGGGCTAGCTCCCGGGTGGGCTCCCTCACACGTCGGTGGTCAGCAGGAAGACTGACCGGGGCTGCTGGTCTAGAACAGCCTCACTTGGGATGGCCCTCTTCTTTTTCTCATGGTCTGTCATCCTACAGCGGGCCAGCTTGGGCTTGTCCTCATGGGTCCACAGAGTAGAAACGGGAGTCCCGAGAGAAACTCACATGACGGTCCATTGGCTGTCATCAAGAGGCAAGACCTTCCAGTGCGAGGAAGGACAGGCTTTCTGACAGTGACGCTGGGGTGACGGTGTCCGCGTGCGGAACAGTGAAGCTGGACCCACTTCCTCGCAACATACACAAAAGTGATCTCAACACAGGTCAGACACCTCCACGTCAGGGCTGAGGCTGCTGGGGCCGAGGTGGGAGGGAGCCGGATTAGCCCTGGGGAAGGTTCTCTGCGTCTTCTACAGTGACTGTCGTGATTACTCTTCCTCGGCCTTTTGAGGTTGGCACGTGTCAGTCACAGCTCCTGGGGTGAAGCAGTTGAGACAGGAAGGCTCTGTAAAGGTTTGTCATCCCTCTCCGTTTATCTGCTTTGGGGTTGGTGGCAGTGGGCATTGGTACAAACTTTTGGGGACAATTTTGCAGTTAATCGCGTCATTCCTCAAGAAGGCAAGAGCCTTAGCACCCCCTCGTCTCTCCTTCGCCGTCTGCAGAAATACCAGCCTGATGGGAGAGGATGGTGTTCGTGGCAGAATGGCTTGGAAGTGCCTCATTGTAGATCAGTCACCAGTGGTCCACAGCTCCCTGTAGCTACCCCTTTCCAAGGTCACTTTGCAGCTCAGTCCACTAAGACGTGGAGTCAGTTTCTCCATCCCTTGAATCTGGACTGGCTTTGGCCACTGAATGTGTGGGCAGTGACCCTGAGCCAGTCCCAGGCATAGACCTGAGCAGTTCCTTTAGACCGCCACTCACCCTCTCAGAGGCCTGGTCAGGATCTGCTATGGACACTCGTCAACCGCAAACATCAAGGAAAAGGTGATCATGTCAATCACCATAGAAGAGCCAGGGGCCTGAACAGGGACTAACCCAACTCTCTCCCGCCTCTGGCCCCAGCAGCCTGGCCTTTCCCAGCCTCCGTCCTGACGCTTAGGTCCCCCCCCGGGATATCATGAACAATATGACAAAGGGGCGTACACGCACCGCGACATTGGGGGTAATGTCACCCTCTCCCACCCTGGATGTTACGAACAGTATCACAGAGGGTGTGCACACGGAGTGTTTACGACATCGAGAGTAATATCACCCTCTCCTTCCTGGATATTATGAACCATATCACACCCCCCAGATACGAGGAGGGATATCACCCTCTCTCCCTTGGATATTACAAACCATATTACAGGGGGGTGCACACCCCAGCAAAATAGCTACTAATATCACGCTCTTCCTCCGGACATTCCGAACTATATCACACTCACCGAGATATGGGGAGTAATATCACGCTCTTCCCCCTGGATATTTCCAACCACATCACAGCATGGTGTACACCCCCTGCAATTTGGGAAGTAATATCGTCCTCTTTACCCCCTGGATATTATGTGATATTAAGGACCGTATCACAGGGGGGTGTACACCCCTCCACCATATAGGAAGTAAAATCATTCTCTCCCCTGCTGGATATTACAAACCATATCACGGGGAGGTGTACACTCCCCGCCATAGGGGCAGTAATAGCACTCTCTTCCCCCTGGATATTATGGACCATATCACAGGGAGGTGTACACACCCCACCATATGGGGAGTAATATCACTCCCTCCCCCCTGGATATTATGGACCATATCACAGGGGGGTGCATACCCTCCACCATGTGGGGCATAATGTCACCCTCTCCCCCCGGATATTACAAACCATATCGCTGGGGGATGTACACCCTCTGCCATATCATCCTCCCCTTCCCTGGATATTACAAACCATATCACAGTACCCCCCCCGCCATATGGGGAGTAATATCACCCTCCCCACCCTGGGATATTATGGACCATATCACAGGGGGTTGTATACCCCTGGCTGTGTGGGGAGTAATATAACCCTTCCCTTTCCTGGATATTAGGGTCCATATCACAGGGGGGTGTACACCTCCTGTTACATGGAAAGTAATATCATTCTCTTCCCCCCAGACATCACAAACCATTTCACAGAGGGTGTACACCCCCACATTATATTGGAAGTAATATCACCCTTTCCCCCCGGATGTTACAGACCATATCACAGGGGGTGTACACCCCCTGCCATATGGGGAGTAATATCACCTTCCCCTCCCTGGATATTACTGTTTCTACAGTTTATCCCAAATGAGAATGTCATGTATTTGAAAACACACAGTATGTTATTTCTCAGATTGGCTCCTTTCACTTAGTAATATGCATTTAACATTCCTTCATGTCTTTTCATGGCTTTATCACTCGCTTATTTTGGGCACTGAAAAATATTCCATTGTCTGGATGTGCCATAGTTTATTTATCTACACACCGACGGAAGGGCATCTTAGCCGCTTTCAACTTATGTCAATGACGAAGAAAGCTGCTATAAACATTTATGTGCAGGTTTTCATGTGGACATAAACTTTCAATTTATTGGAGGTAAATACCAAAGAGCAGGATTGCTGAACTGCATGTTTAGTTTTGTAAGAAACGGCCAAACTGTCTTCCAGGATGGCTGTACCATTTTGCATTCCCACCAGTGTTCCCTTGCATTTTCATGTAAGTTTTAGGATCGTCTTGTCAGTGACTGCAAAAAGCTCTCTAAGATTTTGAAGGAGATTGCACTGAATGTGTACATCAGTTTAAGGAGTACTGTACTCCCCACAATATTGTCTTCCAGTCCATGAACATGGGATGTCTTTCCGTTTGCTTCAGTCTTCTCTAAACTTCTTCAAGAATGTTTTACAGTTTCTAGTGCATGAGTTTTACACACCCTTGGTTAAGTTTATTCCTATTTTATTCTTTTTGAAGCTGTAAATGGAATTATTTTTTACACTTTTTGTTCCTTGCTGGTGTATGGAAATACAGTTGATTTTTATATGTTCATCTTGAAACTCGTGCTCTTGATTATTTAGTCCAATGTGTCCCAAATATATCTGACCAGGAGAACCGTTGTCTTATGTAACCTTGATTAACATTTCCCAGAACTAATGTTGCTGAGGACACTGCTGGTGAATGCTAATCCAGTCCTACACAATTGCCTTGTACTTCCTCTAGTGGTCTATGTGGCCTCAGGTTTCCAGGCCCTTGTTCATGCTGACCCTCTGCAAGGAATGTCCTCCCCATTGGGTCTACTGGGAAACTCCTATGTCTACTTCTGATTCGCAGACAAGTCTCCCCTGCTGCGTGCCTCCCTCCCTGAGGTCCACCTCCCGTCCCCGCTCTTGGGCCACTGTAAACCGCCACTTCATATGCTGGCTCATCCCTGTCTGTGTACATACCTGCCTCCCTCTTGGGGCTGTGAGCACCTGGAGGGCCAGGCTTAGAGCGGGCAGTGGTGAGGGAAGGGCAGGAGGGAGGCCGGTGTGGAGCCCCTGTCTGCCCCCTCTCCATCCTCCCTCTGCCTCCCTTTCTCTCCTGCCTCCTTTGCCTTCCTGGCTTGCTCTTGGTACATGGACTCCTCACAGGTCCTAGTACAGTCCTGGGTCTGGTCCTGCTCAGCTCAGCATCGTTGTTTAAACCTCCAGTCACCCTTTAGCTCGATGCGCCTGTCCTTCCAGCCATCCCTGCTCCAGTCAGAAGAGGGAACTTGCTGTAGGGTGTGGGGAGGTTGTAGGTAAACGGTTGCTTTCCCATGACCAGCAACATAGAAGACCTGGGAATCTGGTTCTATTCTCCTTTGCTTCTCCGAACCTGTCCATGCCCGGTGTCTGGCAGTGTCAACCTGGCCTGGCTCCGAGAGTCCAGGGGAACATGTAGGTCCCCACAAATTGTCCTCTGCATGTATCAGAGATGGCATTCAATGGGCACCAGAGACAGAAGCCCTGAGACACAGGGGCAGGTAGTGTGCTGGCCGCACACCTACTACACAACTCTCATGGGATATGAGTGCTGAAAGCCCTCTCCGAGCTGGTTTGGGAACCAGCGTGGCGAAGTCAGGCCATCTGGACACTGACCGCCCCCTCCGTTCCGGCCAGCCCAGGCCCCTCCCTACTCATCTGCGTCCTTCAAGGACCCTTCTCCTGGAGCTGCCCGGATGAGCTGAGCCTGTGCCACGCACAGCCCCTCTGTCCACCCTGACCTGCAAGCTCCCAGAAGACAGTTTGGCTTCCTGCACCCTGCTCTTGAGCCTGGCCCCCACGCTTGGCACACTGGAACATTTAGGGGTTCCTGGTGGGATCTCACAGTCCCATCGCTGTCCCAGCGAATGACAAGAGACATTGTTTAATGTGTCAGATAGTGAACGCTTTACGCTGTACTCATCACCTAATTTCACCCCCATTCCCATATGTGGCTAATACTGCTATGATCTCATTTCACAGAAGAAGAAATGCAGGCTCAGCCCTTGGAAGTGATTTGCCTAAGGTCTCACAGCCATGACTCACATGTGAGTGACTCTCCTGAGCACACTGCCATGCTGCCATCAGGCAGCCGTTTCAAGCCCAGAGTGCAATGGACTAACATGAAGATCATGGAGGACTGGTCTCCGGAGGTGCTTCAGGAGGAGGTCTTAAAGGACCCATGCATCAGCACAGCCCCTCTCTGTTTCCCTGCCCTTGAACCCTTATCATCCTGGCACACAGTAGGTGCTCAATACATGTGGATCAGCGAGTGACGCCATGAATGAAACCTGAGGGTCTGAGGCTACACAGTCTGTCGCAAGCCCTGGACGAAGGTGTGACGTCGAAGGTGTGGCACCGGCAGGGTGGGGAGGTGGAATGCTGGCCCAGAGCAGCTGTGCCCTCGCTGGCCTTATCAGGAAGGACACTGGGCCCCTGCGCCACCTTCCCAAAGCCTGCCCCCAGCCTGCCAGCCAGGGAGTTTGGCAGCCACCAAGGCTGGCCTCACTATCTCTCTGCGCTCCTTGGGAGGGAAGCCTTTATCAGCAAACGCTGTGTTTGAAAGCCCTAATTGTCAAGCGCGGTCCCATCAAAGCCGCCGAGAGCCAGGCCGCCCCCATCCCTCCTGGCCCCGCAGGCTCAGCTGGCTGCCCACGATGGCTGGCGGGTGTATATTTTAAAATATCTAAATGCAGCTGAAAATAAAAATTATTTACACTCCCCAACCCAACTGGCAGGCCGCTCGCAAGTGCACATCGACTGTGTCTCTCCCTCCCCGTCTCTCCCTCGCTGATAAAGGGCCATAAACAAGGCTGACACATTTATAATAACCTTTTTCTTTCTCTCCTTCCTCCCTCTCCTGGGCTCCCATCTCGGCCTCTCACTCACATGCTATGAGGGATAATTTTTTATTATTCTGCCATTAGCAGAGAATAGAGCGTTTGATAGGGGGGAATAAAATGTCAAATCATTTAGAAAGAGAGGGTGAAAAAATAAGCCAGCAACTTTTATTTTTCCACAACAGCGGCGGCTGTTGGGATGTCACCAGCACATACAGGGTTTAGAAATGTCTTTTCCGATAGCTGCCTCTCCCCCGCCTCCCTTTCATTTCCTTCCTACTTTCTTTCCCAAGAGGTGGGAGTTGAGTGACGGGATTGGGGGTGGGGGGCTGGCTGGATTTTCCTGCCAGGTGAGGAGGGAACGGGAGTCCAGGTGGAAGGTGGTGAGGAATCTCCCCGGACACAGAGTTCTGCTGAGTTTCGGGCCCGCGGGGTCTGGGCATGTCTGGGAGCAGGTGTGGACGCTGCAGTGCGCGAGTCTCTGTTTCTGTGGGGAGCTGCGAGGGCAGCCAGGGGTCTCGGAACAGCCTGGCACCACGGTAGGTGGTGGGGGTGGTATGTGCAGAGCCTGCAGGGGCTGATGGCACGCGGGCTGGAGTCCCAGAAGCAGGTGCCGAAGCACAGAAGAGCTGGGGTGAGGGCCTGTCTGTGGACCTCCGTAGACCTGCCTGGCAGCTTGGCATGGCGGATGGGACGGTGGGGGGACCAGCGACAGCTGAAGGGGTAAAAGGCACACGAGATCTGCCTTCCCAGCGGGTGGGAACAGAAGGGTGTGGTGAGGCTCCCCTCTATACAAAAGGGTCCTTCCCAAGGAGCCCGGACTCAGCAGACCACAGACGCCCTGTGGCTTTCAGAGCCCGCTCAGCTGTACCGGGGGCCTTTCTAAGGCATTTTCTCCTTGAGCTGGAGCATGCAGCAAGCCCTCCTCTTCCCTAGACGGCTGGCAGGAGCTGCTCTTTCCACCCTGCAGAGGGACTGAACCCCACCAGGACCTGCCCATGACCCGTCTGCCACCTGCGCCCCAGGCTCCTCAAGCACTGACGGAGACCTGGTTGGGTGTCCCTGAGTGGACCCTCTCTGGGGTGTGTCAGTGGAGGAGAGGAGGCTGACCTCCTCATTCGGGAATTGTCCCCCACCGCCTATCCAGGGTGCCTAGGTGGGACGCCCAAGGCCAGAACTGCTCTCACCAAGGACGGGCTGCAGGCTTCACATCAGGTCCTGGGCAGGCCCCAGGCCGGAGGTCAAAGGGCTTCGTGGAGAAGCCTGGGGGATTTGGGCTGCCGAGAGAAGGGGCCAAGGAGAGGTTCAAGACTCTCCCCTCACTACTCCAGAGCGCGGTGCCCACACTGTGGTCATCCTGGATGTATGCGTTTAGCATGACGTTTCAGCAGATGGCAGAAAAGCGCCTGGAGGAAGGAGCGCCTTTGCTGATTCTTACAAGGGCATCCTACGGCCTAGCCCCAGTGCTGCAGGTGCTCCAGCCAGGGCAGCTACGTGAGCCCAGAGTAGAGGCGGGACGCACAGGAGCCCAGGCCCGCAAGGGCAGAGTGCCTCGGTCCTGCTGCAGTGAAGGCCCAGCTGGGGCAGGGGGAGCCCTGCACACACGCGGGCAGTGAGACGCCAGCGGCCAAGGCGGCCACAGACAGTCAAGTGGCCAGAGGGCACTGACAACCTACAGGGCTGTCCCGTCACTGCAGGACCAGCCCACCCCCACTCGGCCAGCACGACGGTGGCCCCACTGCACTTCAGCCGCCAGGGTGTGGCCAGTAGGCGACCCCTATCCCAGGACAGCTGCCATTCCCTTGGCAGTTGGAGCCCCAGTGACAGGTCTGGCTTCACTGCCCAGCGGAGGTGGAGGACGTGACTTTCGTGATGGACTCTCCATGGCCTGGATGGCCACACAGAGGAGACTCGGTCTCCCCTGCCCCCTCCCCGCCCTTACTGTACAATATCCTTTCTTCTCACCATCAAAGGGACATCTGTCCCTCTGTGGGAGGGAGACCAGCATCCTGGGAACACTCTGAGCTTTGATGTCCGGCTCAGCTGACTTGGCCGCAGCAGCCCCTCCTCCCCTCCACTGCCCCGGGCTGCAGCCCCTCCCAATATGGCTCCTCACACACTGTCCATGTGGCTCCCTCCTCTGAGCCCCCTCCCGCAGTCATCTTCACATCTGCCCCGCTCCGCTCCCTCCTCAGCCCCAGCCCCCAGGATCAGCCCTGGCCAGGAAGCTCCACCTCTACCAGCCCTTGATCTGGATAGGGGGCCCCCGGGGGGTCTGTCCTTTGCGCTTGCTCCCCAAGGGCTGGCTGTACCCCAACCCGGCTCCTCCACCAGGCTGTTTCCCATCATCTCAGTGTGCTTTATCGTGTGTGTGTGTGTGTGTGCAGGCGTGTGCACACGTGTGTTATCTGCTGGCCTCTGACCCCCCAGGACAGGGAGATGCCTGAGAGTCAGAGGCTGGGTCCCTCTCCTCTGCCCCAGGCCAGTGACCGCAGGGGAAAGCCTGCTTTGCTTTCCTGCTACGCCCCAGCAGGGCAGGCCAGGGCCAGGCCCCAGTGAATGAATAATGGGGGATGGAACTCTCAGAACCTGGGGAAGCAGGTTATAGCCGAGAGGAAGTCCTGGAAGCTGGAGGTGGGACCTTAGGGAGGGATAAAATCACAAGCAGGCCTCAGTCTAGGCCCCAGGACCTTCACCCCTGGCCAGTGGAGGTGGCCGGCCCATCAGGGTGTGAACCAAGGTGGAGCGGGCTGACCTGCCTGTCGCTTCTTCATCATCTCTCCTGGCGGCGGCAGCAGGCAGGAGGCCCCGTGCAGAGCTAACAGAGGGCTGGAGAATAAGTAGTCACTTGCCGGGCGGTGGGCCCTGGGAGGACAGGCCCAGCCTTCCAGAGATGGGCCTGAAACTAGTTTCACTCCGAGTCAAGGATAGGCAATCTCCCTGGAGATCCTCCTCAGCCTCTGGATGCAGATCATTCCCCGAACCTCTCTCCCCTCTCTCCCTAAACCTTTCTGTTTCTCTTTCTAGGCAATAGGACCCAGCTCCTTCCAGCAGGGGGTCGGAGTGTGAGGGTTGTGCAGGGTCTGGGGCGGGGGGCAGAGGTGGGGGGAGGAAGGGCCACCCTAATGACCTATGCTCTGGAGATGTCAGGCTTCGTTACCAGAGGGAGGGAGGCAATGGATCCCATGTCTGGGCTCATCCAGGACAGTCTAGGAGGGCGGTGGGAGGGGCTGGCTGCCGGGGGGGTGGGGAGGGTGGGCAGTGGGTGGTGTCTCCACATGTCTAGGGCAGTTGTGGGCTGTGGAGGGCACAAGACAGGTGCTGGATAAGGAGCCTTGATGATCACAAGAACAAGGACATGTCTCTCTCTCTCTCTCTCTCTCTCTCTCACACACACATATGCACACACACAAACACCCACACACACACGCCCACTCCCTACACACACCCTCCACAATACCACACAGATCACACACACGTTACAGATATACACACATCTTATATACATGCATACTCAGACAGTTACACATACACACCAAAGCCACAGACACATACATGCTCACACAGGCACACAGATACACATGAGTACATATGCATGGTCACATTTGCAGGCCACACCACACACTATGCATGCACACATGGACACACAGACACACCAGATGTCCACACAGCCCCGCCTGCTCCCCAGGCTCTGGCCGCAGACGCTCTCACCTCCTCGCCTTTCCCCACCAGGCCCCCACCATTCACAGGCCCTAAGGCAGACAGACCCCCTCCTCCCCACTCCAGCTCCTCCAGTTGCTCACAGACCATCTTCCTTGGCCAGGCCCCTCCCCTCTGAGCGCCATCCTCACACACCAGGTGCTCCTCTGCCCCAGGATACCCCGTGCTCCCCTGCTGGCTTCTTTTCTTAAGTCTGAGGACTACAGCGGACAGTGGCGGAGCATGGAGGGCTGCAGACAGCAAGGGGAGCAGCAAGGCTGTTCTCTTCATCTTACAGATGAGGCCACCGAGGATCCCACAGGCTAAAATGGGCCTTTTGTCTATACTCATCCCGGATCAGCCTTCTTTGAGCTGCAGAGAAAGCCCAGAACCCCACCCCCTGCAGCATGAGAGCCAGATCCTCTCCAGGGAGGAAAAGCAGAACGTAGCCCTGGGTCCTGCGGATGGAGAGGACCAGAAAAGGTGGAGATGGCCGCGGAGGGGTGGGGGCAGCCCTTCCGGGAGGAAGTGACACCTTCAGCCGTGGCTAGGAACTGGGAAGTACACAGCCCAGATGACGACACTGGCGAGTCCTTGAGCTTGGGTACAGCGAGGAGCGGAGGGAAGGGGTGTGGAAAGGCTTGCTGGGGCCTGCACCTGAAGTGACGTGGAGCCAGGCTGAGCCCTTGTTCTGTGACAGGGAGCCCCTCATGGCCTTCCTGGCAGCCATGACCTCCAGCAGGGAATCTGACTGAGACCTGCAGCCTCAAGACCTCTGGAGCCAGGACAGGTGACAGCTGTCCTCAGCAGGGTGTGGCCTGGGCTTGGCTCACACCTGAGGGGCCCAGAGGCCGCCCTGCAGGTGAGGCTCACACACAGCCCTCCTGGGAGAGGTGTCACGCCCCGGAGCCAGCATGGCTCTTGCCCAAGGACATCTTGGAGCGAATATGAGGTAACTATTGATTAGTGGTCACTGGCCACCGCAATGCACTTTTCCCCTGGTTTACGTGACTTCGGAGGGTCCCAGCCATGAGCAGCAGGAAAGTGGCAGGTCTTGCTCTCCAGCCTGGGCACAATCTGTTGAGGGTCCAGGGTCGGAGGTGGAGTAGAGGTGTCACCCTTCCTGACTCTCATGGGCTGAAATATCTTGTGGATCTAGGGGGCCAAGTCCACATCATCTCGGAACAGACTGGGCCAAGGGGGAGGACTCCAATTCCCACACATTTTATATTTTGTGTATCGATTCTTTTTTTTTGAAATGGAGTTCCGCTCAGTCACCAGGCTGGAGTGCAAGGGCGCAATCTTGGTTCACTGCAGCCTCCGCCTCCCAGGTTCAAGCGATTCTCCTGCCTCAGCCTCTCGAGTAGCTGGGACTACAGGCAAACACCACCATGCCCAGCTAACTTTTGTATTTTTAGTAGAGATGAGGTTTCACCATGTTGGCCAGGATGGTCTCGAGCTCCTGACCTGGTGATCTGCCCGCCTTGGCCTCCCAAAATGCTGGGAATACAGGAGTGAGCCATGGCGCCTGGCCTGTGTCTCGATGCTTTATTGTTATTGTTGATGTTTTTTATTTGTTCCAAGTAAACATCTGACAATGTCCAGGGCAGTGGGTTGTACAGATGAAACGCCCCAAGCACTGTGTCTCACCCTAAAGTGACCTGAGATGCTGGCACATTTATGTTGCTTCCCGACGCACGTGCTTGGACACAGATATGTGTACGTGAGGATGAGGCCAGCAGGGCCCGTCCCTGCCCCCTGCTCTGTCACCACGGGCCAGACTCCAAGAGAGAAGGAAGGCCTAAGGGACCCAAGGCTAGAAGGACCCCACCTGTCCCAGGAAGCTTGGGAGAAGGTAAAGGAGCCCTACACCTAGGGTTCCTCGCAGGGGCCGTGCCGGGGCCTCAGAGGTCGCAGGCCTGAGTGGCGTCTGAACAGAGCTGTGCAGATGCATAGCTCGGGAATCTGAGATTGAGCCAGGCCCCCCGTGACCTCATGCCCTCCCTGGGCCTTAGGATCCTCTTCTGAGGACAAAAGCAGGCAATGGTGTGCCTTTGGGATGCCGGGGCGCAGAGGCCCCCAGTTCCCATGCCCCAGGCACCGCAGCCCCAGCTGGCTCTCCCACATGGTAGGAGCTCCCGGTGGCCATCAATGGGCCTCCCTCAGGCAGGCCAGGCTGACTGGGCAATCAGTGGGGCAGGGAGGCCATAAATCCTGGCTCAGGAAACCTGTCCCGCCTGGCTCCGGGAAGGCCACTTAATTTAACCACTGCTGTCCAACAGCTTTGTCGGCCTGCTCGCCTGGGCCGATGGGAACTATGGCCCCAGAGAGACCTTCTCGTGCCGCAAGCACTGGCCGAATGCCTGACCCCACCCAGCCCTGGACCGACCCCAAGAAGCCCTGCCAGTGAGAGTGCCATGGGCAAGAGCGGCCCCTCCGTCCTCTCCCCGGGCAGCCCCAGCATTCCACCCCACCCTGAAACACATCCCTTCAGCTAACAGGGCAGGACTGACGGCCTCCAAGGCAGGGGTGTGGACAGATGGCCCTGCCAGGTTTCTACCCTGGGTGCAGCGGCGGGAAGGGGCCTGCCTTGCCTCTGAGGATCGGGAGTGGACCGGTTCTGCCCCGGCTTCCTGCCCCTCCTCTTTAATAGAGACCTCTTAGAGGCGGGCAGCAGACCCCGGCTCACACCAGGCCAGCCTGGGCTGCACAGCGCCTCCTCCAGCATCCAAATGAGGGTCTGCTAGGTCTGGTAATCAGGCTGGATTACCTGGGTAATCCTCCCCGCCCCGACGCTCCCTGCCTGCTTCTAAATGAGGAATGATGATGTCTCCTGTCCTTTGGGGCCACAATAGACAGAGCAGGAATACTGATGCCTTGCCCCTCCCTCCCCAAAGCCACACAGAGTCCGCGCTGGGCTCCGGGCCCCACCCCACCCTCCCAAGTGGAGCCTCAGGAGGTCCTACCGCCCGAGCTGTTCCGGATGCTGGTTTCGGGTCCCAAAATAATGGGATTCCTTACCACCAGTACCAGCCATGGAGCTGGGCCATGCAGGGTTTCTCCATGGAACTAGGCAAGCCTGCGTTCAAATTCCAGCTCCTCACTGCGTGACCTTGGACGAGATGCTTAGCCTCTCTGAACCTGTTTCTTCATTTGTGAAATGGTGACCTCTAAGTTTGCTGGAAAGATTCTGTGAGGCACGACTCCTAACGCCTGCAGCCCAGGGACGGTCACACTGCAGGTGCCCAGTGGACACCACTCCCTTTCTGAAGTCTGATAGGGTCTCGAAGGCAGCTGTGCCTTGTCCCCACTGTCCTCCTCTAGCCAGTCTGGCAGGATGGACACTGCCACTTGCTCTCTTCCAGGCTTGAGTGGTAGAAACTGGGTGGAGCTGGGGCTGCTGCTGGGGGTCGGGGTGGCCTCTCAGACCCACCTGTGTGGGCTCAGGGTCTGGAGGCCTCCAAAAGCCAAGCTCCTCCTGGGCCCTTGCTGTCCTCTCCCCACCCGCAACCCCAGCAGCTGAGCCAAGCCAAGCTGACCTCAACAACTAGGCTGGTCCAAAAGAGGCCCCCTGACACACCAAGGCCACCCCATCCAGCCTCCTCCAGCCCCAAGCCCCACCGCAGCAATCCCAAGACTACCCAAGATTGAGAAGCTGAGTCAGTGTGGCTGCCAGAGACCCAGCCGAGCTGCGGGGAGGCCGAGACCTGACCCCCATGTGACCTGGCGATGCTGCCATCTACGCTGCCAGAGGGGGAGCCCCTGGCGTGGGGACCTGGCTCTCTTAGCCAGCCTCCCTACCTGTCCCTTGGATCCATGCCCCCCACCCATTCTCCGCATGTGCCCAGCCCTGTGCAGGCTGCCGTGGGAGACCATGGAAGGAGTGGGCAGTCCCTGTCCTATACCCTGGGCAGCCTGAGGGACAGGCGCGGTCCACGGCCGCTGGGCAGCAGCCGGAGCATGATGCCCAGAGCCGGCTTCCTGGAGGAGGCGGACGTGCGCGGGGAGACGCAGCGCTCCAAGGAGGAGGATGCAGGAGTTCTTCCAGTGGCGCCTCCCACCCTTAGGAAGCAGATCGCCTGGGCTCCATTTCCCGGATGCCGCCACTGAGGCTTGGAGGGGCAGGTAGCCAGGGCAGGTCCCAGGGCTGGTGAGGGACAGAATCGCGCCATCTGAAGCACAGCTGGAGCAAGGACATGGGGCCGGCAGGGTGCAGGCTGAGGAAGGGGCAGAGAGACAGAGCTGTGGGAGGAGCAGAGACCGGGCTTCGAACCCCGGCGGTGGGGAGAGAGTGGGAGGGTGGACTTGCCCTTCCCTCACCCTTCACACAGCCGGGACCAGGAAGGCTCGGGGAAGACTTTGGGGTCACAGAGGGGCCCGGCACACGTGGCCATGGCTCCTGAAGGCCTGGCCACCTCCTCCACGGCTCTGGGAGGCTGGGAAGGAAGAGCGCCCCCGCCCCTCTAATAGATTCCTCTTTGATCATGTTTTTGTGACCTTTGTAAAAGGCAATTTAGATTCTAATTGTCCTGTGAGTACCAGAGGAATCAATTAGAGACAAGAGCCCGCTAATTGTGCGGGGAAGGTGACTGGGGGGCAGGAGGTGCCGGGAGGTAGAGGCACGCCCCTACCAGCACGGTCCTGTAGCCGCAGTGCTCGGGAAGCTCCTGGGGCCAAGCAGAGGGCTGAGCGGGAAGTCCCCCAACCCACAGGCGGCCGCTCCCCTCTAGGTCCTCCCATGGCAGCCGCACCTTCCCTCCGCCCCTTCTTCTGGCCCTCCCCACCCCTCCCACCCCCAGGAAGAAGGGCCCTCCTTCCTGAGCCCTGCCCTGCCTGGGTCTATGGGTGGAGGGGACTTCCAGGATAAGACCCCTAAGGAGACAAGCAGGCCTTGCCCACACTGGCACACCGATCCGTGTGCACACCTGGACTCACACTCACGGCAGAGCTCTGGGCTGCAGGACGCGCTCACAACTAGTCCTGGTGTTCAGGGCTGGGGGCTTGGGGGAACGGTGGTCCCTGCCCTGCTCTCCCACACTGGAGCCCTGCCTGGTTCAAGTGCAAGTGACCACGGAGCAGAGTGCCTCCGCCTGACCTTGGAGACCTCTGTCAAGGCTCTCACCCACACCCACGCCTGGCACAGGCCCCCTCAGCCAGGCAGCCCCTGGGCCCCGAGCCTCAGTCACGCCTCTGCTCACAGCATCGCCTGGCACAGAAAAGCCGAAGGCGTCTCCAGTCCCACCCTTTCTGAGCCTCAAAGGTATCTATAAGACAGGGATGAGCGTTGTTAGATTGTTATATATCATCTTCTTGTGAGGATTATGTAATACATGTAAAGTCCGCAGAGCAGGGCCTGGTACACAGTAGGCACTCAATAAATGTATTTGTTATGAATGCCCACCACCCCCTAATGGAGTCCATCTCACCCACTTTCCCTCCAACACAGCACACACCATGTTAGGATGATCTCTTCACAGACAGTACGTCCCTGAGAGCAGGAATGTGGGCTTTTCTCTCCGCGTCACCAGCACCGAGCACGGAGAGACAGCAGGTGATCGCCCTGGAACCGCACTGGCCACCAGAGCCTGCACGGCCTCTCTCGGGTGTTGCAATCTTTACAGCGTCAGCCAACCATGCATCAGTGAGCAAAGTTACAGCAACACCCAACCCTAAGAGAGCACTCACCACGTGCCTGACACTCAGCACTTCATATAAATGAACTCCTTAGGGGGTAAGTGGAGTTATCACCCCCACTTTCAGATGAGGAAACTAGGCACAGAGAGGTGAAGTAACTTATCCGTGATCACACAGCTGGGATGGGCAGAGTCAGGATTTGAATTTCAGGCAGTCTGGAACTCAGAACTTGGAACTCCTCCCCAACATGCCAGAACTCACTAAGGAAACTCTTCTTGGTCCGTGTCCAGCAGGCCAAGTTGAGCTGAGCAGGTCACAGGATGCGATGACACAGGGCCAGCAGCATAGCGAGGACAGTAAATAGCTCCAGCTAAAGGCAATTCTGTCCTGAGGACCCAGACAGCTCCGTAGTAACCGATGAGCTTTTGCAAGCATGCGAACCACCTGATGCCACAGTGATGACCACCAAGACATTGCTGCTGGCTCCTTTAGGGTGGCTTTGAATCTTTTTCTTTTCTTTTTTTTGAGACCAGGATCTCTCTGTGTTGCCCAGGCTGGAGTGCAGTGGTGCAATCATGGCTCACTGCAACCTCCACCTCCTGGGCCCAAGCAATCCTCCCACCTCAACCTCCTGAGTAACTGGGACTACAGGCGCGCACCAGCACTCCTGGCTAATTTTTGTAGAGGCAGGGTTTCACCATGAAGCCCAGGTTGTTCTTGAAGTCCTGGGCTCAAGGTAGCCACCCTCCTCGCCCCTTCAAAGTGCTAGGATTATAGGCATGAGCGACTGAGCCCGGTGAGTCTTTTCTCAACAGTGCCACTAAAAGTCCCAGTGCTCACATGTATGCCATGAACCCCCAAACGCTGAGGATTCCCGGGCATCCTGGGCATGCCCGTTGGAAGTGGTTTCTCTATCTTGCCTTCAGTATCCACCCTTACCTCCTTGGCACTCCTAAGCACCCTCTGTCCTTCACCCTCACCTCAGGGGAGAAGAGGGGGAATGGGAGCAAGAAGGTGTTACCTAACAGCCCCCAGCTGGACAGTCCTGTTCCCTTGGACTGTGACCAGGATCAGGGCTCAGTCTATTACCAAGGTTGGGATTCAGTGTAGCGTCTCCCACCCTCAATCTCCACACTTCTTTCCTTGTTTGACAAGGCAGGGCATGTGGCCTGTCTCCCAGATTTCACTGGGCAAGTGAGGTTTGAATTGTTGGGGTTGAATGCAGGACCTCCTGCTCTCCCACATCCTCCTGGTAGTCTTACCTGTAGCCATGCTTCTGGGCAGCAGTCACCGTCAGGTTCCTTGCACACTGATGACTTCTGCCCTGAGTGGCAGGGCTGCAAGCTGGCTGTAGCAATTTGGGAGAGTCACCTACCTTCCTTCTCCTTCTGGATGTCCTTGTAGGCACGTCAAGCTCATCCCGACAGTCTGACACTCCCTGGAAGCCTGCTTCTCCCTGATGTCACCAGTTTCAGCCAAAGGCACTCAGTGGCCCAACTCAAAAATAGGGCATTGCCCTGGAACCTGTCGCTAGGAAGCCAGTCCCCAAAGCCGCCCCATCCAGTGGATCACCCCCTGCTCCCCATCCCTTCAGCCACAGGCCTGAACATTCTCCTGCTGGGACTTAGAACAGCCACCTCAAGGGTTCCTCAGTCTTCACCATCATCCTCTCCTGCCATGCTACAGTCAGAGTGGCCTTTCTTTTCTTTTTCTTTCTTTTTTTCTTTTTTTTTTTTTTTGAGATGGAGTCTTGCTCTGTTGCCCAGGCTGGAGTGCAGTGGTATAATCTCGGCTCACCACCTCTGCCTCCAAGGTTCAAACGACTCTCCCGCCTCAGCCTCGCAAGTAGCTGGGACTACAGGAGCCCGCCACCACACCTGGTTAATTTTTGTATTTTTAGTAGAGACGGGGCTTCACTGTGTTGGCCAGGCTGGTCTCGAACTCCTGACCTCATGATCCACCCACCTTGGCCTCCCAAAGTGCTGGCATTACAGGCGTGAGTTACCGCACCCGACCTCAGAGTGGCCTTTCCAAAGTGTGAGTCTGACCATTTCACTTCCTGGCTGGACCTACATGCACTCAAGGGAGAGGACTGAGCTAAGTTAGCAATTTGGGATAGATCACTTTACAACCACGAGAGAGGTGGGCTCACCAGGGGAGGGCGTGTAAAGTGAGAAGAAAAGGAAGAGGGCTTAATTAAGCCAAACCCCGAGATTGTTCAGGGATGGTACCCTGTCCCAAGAGGGAGCGGGGAGGAGGAAACCCAGGAACCAGTGCCGCTGCAGGAAGCAGAGGCATTGTCAGGTAGATCCATGCCCAGACCCCCTGAACAGAGAGCTCACTTTGTTCAGCAACTCAGAGATTGCAGGTGACCTCAGTGACAATGGTTTCATCAGGGAGACAAAAAGCAGAGAGCAGAGGAGTGGGGAGGAAGTCAGAGAGCGGGGCAGTGAATGTACACAGCTCTCAAGAATTGGGACCAGGGCCAAGGTGGGAGGATCACGTGAGGCCAGGAGTTTGAAACCATCCTGGGCAACACAGCAAGACCCGATCTCTCAAAAAAAAAGTCGTAAATAACCAGGCATGGTGGTACTTACCTGTGGTCCTAGCTACTCAGGAGGCTGAGGTGGGAGGATCACTGAAGCCCAGGAGTTCAAGGCTGCAGTGAGCGATGATCATGCCACTGCACTCCACGTGGGTGACAGAGGGAGACTGTCTCTGGAAAAATAAAACAAAAAAGAAGTGGACCTGGGACAGGTCTGACCACGGCAGAGGGGAGCCGGGGTCAAGGGCAGGTTTTGTTTGGAATAAGAAGGAGCTCATTCCTAGATCCTCGGCCACTCTGCCTACCGTACCCTTCTGGCTCTGGCTCCCAGAGACACGACTTGCCCTTGAAAATTCTGGCTGGGGGAGATGGGGAGGAATGATATAGACAGATTGTCAAGTTCAGAGGAGGGAGGCCCGGAGACAGGCCATGGGCACCTGTATGTCAGCAGCAGATCCAGGGCAGGGGTGCTGGTCTCCTGGGCCCTGCTCCCCCCTCACTCCCACGTTCATCGAGCTGGAGCCTTTGTTTTATGGAGCTCTAAGAAGGAGAAGGGAGGCAGCAGGGAGCTGGTGGGGGGTGGGGCACCAGAAGGCCCTTAGACATCTGGAGAAGTGAGGAGGGACAGAGAGGAAACATTTACTCAGTCAGGGAGCCATCAAGGTCCAGAGCTGGGAACCTGTGATGGTTCAGGTCCTGGGCCTGCCCCCACCTCGCCAAGTGATGCCAGACTCTGCCCTGTCCTATCTCAGCCTCCAAGACCCACTGTGACCAGATGAGGCTAAATTAGTTGACCCCGACGGCCTTCCTGCCATGTCTTCCTGAGAGGTGAGAGGCAAGGGTCAGTCTGAGTTGCTCTGGATGGGAGTAAAGCTGGGAGCCAGGGCAGGGCCGGGATGACAGGCACCACTGCACCATGTTGCAGACCTTCTATCTGCGTGGAGGACACGGCCGTGAAATGTAAGTAAAACCCAAGGCTAATTTCCTCGGTCAGAAGGAGGGGCCACTGCAGCGTTTTCAAACCCTAATTAAACCCGCTCGGGTGGTGTAACACCAAAATCGGTTCCAAGATCAATACTGCTATTCATTTAGAAGTGTAACGAGGTTAGAGAGGTGAGCAAAGGAAATAATTAACTCATTTGCAGCCTTTTTAAACAGAAACAGTCATTTTAATCTCCAGGGTAATTAGCTATGCTCTGTCCATCAATCATGACCTCAGCCATTATTTTAAGTATTTGATTAATCAAGGAGGAAGGGGGTTAAGCCACCCCTCCAAGCCCCCAACACTGGCCTGCGGGTTGGAGATGACCCCTGGACAGGCACGGGAAACACTTCTCAGAAAGGCGATCTAGGCCAGCGTTGAGAGTGGCCAGCAGGGAGGGCCTACGGCACAGAGGATGTCCCAGGAGAGGCAGGCAGGTGGGGAACAGCTCCATCTCCTGGCTTGCCTCCTGGGAGAGGACAAGCCCACCCAGGCCACGGAAGTGCTGGGGGCCGGGGGCCCCACATCCTGGTCCAGGGACCGCCCCTGGCTTGCCAAGTGACCTCTACAAGTCCCTGCCACCATCTCTGTCCGTCCTAGGTGGGGACGGAAGCCCAGGGAATTAACCCGGAGCTCACAGGTTCTAAGTGCCCAGGGGCCTCCGGCCACTGGAGGGCAGCAGAGCCCCAGGGACCCCCGAGCTCACGGGCTGGGCTTGCCAGGAGCAGGCGGCGGCTCTGTTGCCTTGGGAAGCCTGGGTTCTGGCGGGTCCCATGGGGAGGGAGGTCTGGCTGCCATCTCCACGCGACCTCACGGCAGCTGGCGGGGACGAGTAGCCCCGAAAAGTTTCCCCATTTGGCAGATGAGAACCGAAGCCTCCGGGAGCGCCAGGACCTCCCTGTGCGGGTCCCCACACCCCAGCTCCGGAGGCTCATTCCTGAAACCTGGAGGGTCGCCTCCGGCCATGAGGAGGGCAGAGCTGTCGGGACTGGCCTCTGTCTCGTTCTGACAGGCCGAGCGTGGCCACCCTTCCTAGCCAAAAGGATCTTCAAAGACCCCTGGGGGAAGCCACGGCCCAGACACGGGGCCTCAGATAGGGGAAACTGAGGACCAGAGAGAGGCAGAGCTGTGCCGATGCCCTCGTTAGTATTTGTTAGCGAATGTGGGGCACAGAGTCACTGCCTCAAGGTCCTTATGAGGCACTCAGGGGAAAACCGTGTCAGCAGATGGTGACCAGGCAGTGGCTGAGGGAGCTCTGGGAGGCAAGCCCGAGGTAGGGAGCCCT
>PVKP010020959.1:0-39926 GCA_004027715.1 Plecturocebus donacophilus
TGTATTTTTAAATGTCTGTAAGGAAGAGCAATGTGCCACCTCCCCACACCAACTTTGCTTAGAGGAGGCTGTTTCCTCCACGCCCCCAGAAGGAAGGCTGGACAAAGGGGCAAAGGTCTGAGAACCGACAAGGACTCAGAGAACGGGCAAGGAGAACCGGATAGGGATGGCGGCTTACAGAAATGAATCCAGAGCCAAGAGGAGGTAGAGAGATGAATAGGCCTTTGGTTTATTGCTAATTAATATATGAATACTCTAAAACCTCGATTAGAAACCCACTCAGGTTGTATAAACTTCCACCCTTCAGCGGCCCCAATTTCGAACAGGAGACCCTTGGTAGGAGCTAACAATATGCTCAGGGCACTGATGTGCCTGTTACCAACCGTATGAACTGCAATTCATCTTACTAAATGCCTTGGACAGAATCCAGCTTGAGACTCAGAAAGCACTTTGGGATAAAAGATGTTGTCACTAAAGAAACCCTGTTTGCTTATCAAAGCACAGGCAACCAATTAATAGTTTTATCACTAATACTATTACCCCGAGGCTAAAATTAGGTTTATTTATTTATTTTAAGTTCAACATTCTAAATTCCACCCTAATGCACAACAAGGTACGGCTCGTATTACAAATGAATAACTTAATTAAAAAACATTGATTTTGCTCATTGACTGCTGCAAATTTTATTAAATATTAATGATAACATTTTGTATTTTTTATACTAGTCATGAAAGTTTTATGCACTCTCTCCCCTACAGCAGCCTTAGATTTCATGACAAAATCTTAGGCAGCTCAAAGTACAAACATAAATATTGCATTGGCCAGCTTGGTACGATATATGCGTGTACATAAGCCGATAAAAGGATGTGTGTACATTTACCCAAATGAGTGTGAGTGAGGAAAGCTGACATAAGGCAAGCAAGGAAGAAACTTAAATGGCGAAAGTTTATGTTTTATTTTAACCACCAAGAAAGGTCACCCAGAAAGAAAGTCCTAGAACAAGTGCCCTGTGAGACAAGACCTCAGAACCTCTAACCACATCTGTCCTTTTGCCAAATTCTGTATGTGGAATTCAAGGCACAAAACACTGCTCCATAAACCACATGATTATATAGGTTTCAAGTCTATGGCAAGAGGTTTCACCATAAGGACAAATGTCTCCTATTTCCTCATCCCATGTATGCAACAACAAATGAAAAATTCAATAAAAGCCACCAGGCTATGAGAGAGCCTTTACAATTTTTGCAGTTTTTTTTTTTTTTCTGTTGTTCTGCCTCTGTGGGTTTATTTTACATGTTTATATTAGAGTCTGCACAGGCTTGTGTTGTTATCCAACTAGATGGACTAGAAGTCACCCTTATCTGGTTTCTCCAAGCTTTTAATGGGAAGCATAAATGTTTGGGATCAGCCGACAGCTGTGTGCAATGAATCAGGCAACACCATGATTTGGAATGTTTTTCTATTATTTGGAAAATCGTACTTAAAAAAATTCTTAAAGCACTCAGTAGAACTTCATTTCTTTGAACTTCTGCAGTAACTGATTTTTTTTTTTCTTCCTTTGTATCTCAAAGTCATTTAGAAATAAGTGAGAAGTTAATTTCTTGAGGTCATTTCCTCAAATCACCTCCCAGGTCAGAAAGACAGCTCTGGCCTCTGCGTTACACTGTCTTTCCAAAACATAACCCATTTCCTTAGGGATACAATCATAGCAACGCAGACTTGCAAACAAAGCTGGAGTCTGATTAAGTACTTGCCAGGAAGATTCCAGTCATATTCTGCATAGTTTGCAAATACTCATGTAGGGAAAGGTGAGGGAGAGAGGAAGGGAAGGACAGGAACTTTCCAAAGGAAATATTTCACATGGAAAACATCAAGCATTTTCTAAAATGAGTAATTAAAAGACAGACTAGAATATCTTTAAGATATAAGCTTCTTTGAAATGCAAAATAGAACGTCAAATAGGCAGTGGAAGGTAATAGGTGTAAATCAATGTATTCAGTATCATAGCTCCTATAAAAGAGACTTAGGGACCTGAGTATATGTCTGGGTGTTTCAGCACTGTATTGGTTTGGGCTGCGTTATCAAGTTTCTGGTGATGTTGGCCCCATCCACTACTTCCTCTCTCCTCCAGCTCCCAGTGGCCCCTGGAAAGCCCAATTCTCCCCTCACTCCTGGGTCCTTCTGCTGCTGGTGGTCTCAGGTTCTGTTACGTCCCCTGGTTCCACCCTAAAAGTCCTTCCTAGAAGTCTTTTGAAATGCCTGAGCTGGATTTCTTTCTTTTCTTCCTTCCTTCCCTCCTCCTCTTCCTTCTTCCCTCTTTTCCATTCTCTTTCCCACTAGGTTTCTAAAACAAGCAAAGAAGTTGCAGCTTTTACTAGGTGTCCTTTTCAGACTGTGTTATGTAAAACAACTCTAGACATCAAGTCGCAGGTGGCTTTAAAAAAGAAAGCTTCTAAAGTAAGTAAGGTAGAATACATGGCATGAGATTTGGCGCACAGATTTTCAGTGAATTTCAAGATATGCAAAATGCTACCTAGTTACATCAGTATCATTCCCCTTTCTGTTGTGGAAGGAAGTTTCCTTTCCTAATGAGGAATGCTCAGGGAAACAGAACAAAGCTACATAGAAAAGAACCCTTCTTTGCAATGGCATTTGACACTGGACCCCAGGGCATGCGCTCTGTAAGTTTGACACATTTTGGAAGTACCAGTGTCCCCAGCTCAGCTTGACTGTGAACCGGGTCTGCATAGCCACCTTTAGTCCTCCCAGGGAATAAATTAAATCTGCATCTTGACTGTGCTGCCTGGAAGAGACTGTTCAATTATTTATGGTGAAATAGCAGGGAGTTGCTCTCCTCTGCAAGGTGGGGCAGGGGTGGGAGTGTACACTGCCTCTTGCCTACTTCAGGCCACTGTGTTAGTGAGTCCAGCAATGTCTAGAGAAAATAACAAGGCTGGAGGCAACCAAGATATATTAACGAAAAAGAGGCAGGAAATCACTTTCTACTGTTTGGAGACTGTGCTCTGGTGCCACCTGGGCGCTGGCAGAAGGGCACTGATGCCCGACCGCGGAAGGCTGAGCAGGCAGCTGGCAAAAGACCACACGGATTTCAGGTTGAAGTTTTGAAAATGGAAATAAGCAGAAACTCAAGAATTTGTAACCGGGGATTTTACTAATTGAAGACTTCTGCTTCCCATTTTTGGTCCTCATTCACAGACACAGTGTCATAAGAGCTTCATGTTGAGAATCAGAAGACCCAACTCTGGGTCTCAGAGGGCTGACTTCTTTAAAGTTTTTGTTATTCACTGGTATTTCGGAAATCACGGAAGCACAGAGTCACTTGGAGAGCCACAGTGGCGTTTCTATGAGGGTGAGTCTTTGCAGTAGAGACTTAGCCCTCGATCTATGCAGTCCAAATTGCTTTAACATGGAAAAGAATAAATCATACTACTGTATAATTACTGAGAAGATTTAAACACACATGTCCCAAGATAGGCAATACGTTTACATGTCAAGGTAAAATAATCTCAATACCTCGTGGCCTTTTTTTTTTTAAATACCAAATGTCCCTAAGTTTAATGTACATATCTTTTAAAGTATATTTATTAAATTCTATTCCTTTCACTGAAATAATCTTTAATAAAAATGTTGAAGATGGATGTCATTCCTATTTATTTTTCTTAAGAATTCCTAAAAATACATAAATATTGTGGCTTCTTGGTTAAAATTTTGTTACCCTTCTCTCATTTCTTGGCTAGTAAGTTCTTAAACTTTAGATTTTCAGACAGTAGATAGGGCTGACGTCTGGCATAACATAAGATATAGGTAATCATAATGGAAATATAATAAACCATTTAAAATTGGGCATTACTTTTTTTTTGAGATAGGATCTCCCTATGTCGCTGTGACTGATCCTCAAACTCCCGGCTCAAGCAATCCTCTCAGCTTCCAGTGTAGCTGGGAACACAGAAGTGCACCACTACACTCAGGTATTTAATTTTTGTAATGACTCATGGCCGGTTTTCTAAATGATCCATTATGCTGATAAGGTGTGAGGAAAGAACGCAACATGGCAGAGGGGTGCAGAGGAAGTGGACACCACATGGAAGTAAACATGGAGGAGCCCAGAGGCTGCCTATTTTGTAATTTTTCATAAAATCAGGGCTTAGAAAATGCTGTGTCTTAGTTGTCGGGACAGAGCAGAAATTCTACCCTAAACTATATATGTAGGACTTTTGCTGTTTCAATTTCTTTTTTTTTTTTCTTGAGATGAAGTCGTGATCTGTCATCCAGGCTGGAGTGCAGTGGCATGATCTCAGCTCAATGTAACCTTCACTATCTGGGTTCAAGGGATTCTCCTGCCTCAGCCTCCTGAGAAGCTGGGATTACAGGTGCATGCCACAATGCCCGGCTAATTTTTGTATTTTTAGTAGAGATGGAGTGTCACCATGTTGGCCAGGCTGGTTCCGAACTCCTGACCTCATGATCTGCCCACCTTGGCTTCCCAAAGTGCTGAGATTGCAGGCATGAGCCACTGTGTCCAGCCCATTATTTCAGTTTCTAAGTGGTATTATTTAACCTAATTTCACTGAAGGTATAATAGAAATCAAATACATGATATTCACATGGACTTTTTCTCTTCTGAGAACTCAAGAGTTTTTTTAGACCTATCTAACCCCTCCAATATCCAAGTTAAGAGTCCAGTTTTTACATCATTTTACTATTAATGAAAGTAAGGCATGGAAAAAAATGAAAGGTTTTGCTTTCTAGATAGATACAGAAATAGATATATGGAGTAGTTTGGTTTGTCCTAATATTAGCATGTGTTACTATAACACTCTTACACATGTGTGGTACACATTAATTAGTTCTCTCATCTAGAAAGAAAAGTGCTGGATTGGAGACATACCTACCATTGAAATTAGCATCAAAAATAAATTCTAGGAAGACCTACAAATTTGCTAGCAGTGAGCCACAAATTCTTCCCTTTCTCTACCATGTTTAAACTTTTTATTGAACTATGTAATATACATAGAAAAAAGTATACATATCACAAATGATACATCCATTGATTTCTATACCTTTTGCTTTTAACAACATAGTGATAAGAACTTGCTCAAAGGTTAAAGCAGGAGAGCAGTCAGTAGGAAGGAAGATGAAAACTAGGAGAATTTTAGCGTGTTGGTGGCAGATGGTAGATCCCAAGGACAGCTGCAATGTCGCCCATCCCATCTGCTTTTCTGCCATGTGACCTTTCTACTCTCCCACCCAGGGCTAGAGTTTGTTTCTCTACCCACTGATACCTGGTTAGGCTCCGTGACTGCTTTGACCAATAGAATAGGGCAGACACGAGACTTTGCCATTTCTGGGCACAAACCTTTAACAAGCGTGGGAGCTTCTTCCTGCTTCTTGGAATATTTGTTCTTGGTATGCTCTTTAAGAAGCCCAAGCCACATGGAGGGGCCTTGTGTAGGTATTCTAGTCACACCCACCTGAGCTCCCAGCCAGCCATCAATTTCCAGCTTTGCGTGTGTGCCATCTTGCATCTCTGGCCCAGTCAAGGCCATAACTGTAGCCCCAGCCACCATCTGACTTCAACTGTTGAAGAGAGCCCAGTGAGAAATGCCCAGCTGAGCCCAGTCAAAGCACAGAACCATGAGAGATAATCAATTGTTTTAAAGCCACTAATTCTGGGGGTGGTATGCTAAATAGCAACAGATAACTGGGACAGATACTAACACACAGATCTAGGAATCTGACTCTTGGATATAGGAGGAAGGCAGAAAAGACACAAGAATAAGCAAGTTTGTAGATATATTTTCAGATTGTATGGGCGGGAAATTACAGGTGAGAATCTGGATACAATATCATTTGGTAAGAAAGAAAGAAGGATGGGAGGTTGGGTTTAAGAAAGGAACAAATATTTGAAATATCAGATATATGGAAATGCAGACAGAATCCAGCGAAAAGGTCACTGACATACTTGAAGGCCATGCTGACGTTTAAGCTATAAATCTGAAGAATACCATCTGCCTGGGGCTGGGATTTTCTCCATATGTGCTCAGCTATCCAGGTCAGGAGAAGAGAAAGAATACAATTGGATTAATCTTGGATTGCAGAGTAGATGAGGAAGGAAGAGAGAGTGAGATAGCTGCGGGTTCTTGCAGGCAGGAGTTGAAGGCATGGCCTGTGGGTTTTGGTCTGTGTGGCTCGGAAAGGCTTGATAATAGAAATGAAAGCAAAAAAGCTGCAGAAGTGTGAGCCCAATAAGATTAGCTATAGGAGAAAAAGAATGAGAACCCTGGAGAGATAGGTTGTGATCCAAAATAGAATGTTATACAATCCTTTGATGTGTTTGTCTTTTCATAACATCACTAGTAACTAAGAGTTTTACCTAGAAAATATTTAAAGATTAATAATAAACCAGTTAATATTTCCACTTGTCAGTAACTTGTGAAATCTCCGGCTGGGAAGATGGTTCACAACGGAGGGTGAGACTGCGTATTTGTCCACACCCACTGGTGTGCCGGAGCTGGCTCACACCCACCTGGGGGAGCCCACTCTGTATACCTTTTTCCGTATCTGCACTCAGTGACATCATGTTGGTAGCTTGAAATTGGCCATGGTGGAAATATTTACACCACAGAGATATGCAGACAGTATAAATCGGAGCTTTTTTTCCCCAGAGAGTAGGGGGAACATTTCTCAGCACATCACTACCCACAACCTCCCTATACTCTACTTACAATCAGTAAGATAATTTAATTTTGTTCATTTCTTATTTACGTAGATATATTTACTAATGCCTTATTCTGCATAAATCTATCCAAAGGACACAAAAGTTTATTTTACCACTTTTTTTTTTTTGAGATAGAGTTTCACTCTTGTTGGCCAGGCTGGAGTGCAATACTGAGATCTCGGCTCACTACAATCTTTGCCTCCTGGGTTTCAAGCAATTCTCCTGCCTCAGCCTCCCAGGTAGCTGGGATTGCAGGTGCCCGCCACCATGCCCAGCAAACTTTTTGTATTTTTAGTACAGAGGGGTTTTCACCATGTTGGCCAGGCTGGTCTTGAACTCCTGACCTCAGGTAATCCGAACGCCTTGGCCTCCCAAAGTGCTGAGATTACAGGTGTGAGCCACCACGCTCAGCCCTCATCACTCTTTTATTAGCTGCATGAAGCCTGATTGTTGAATTCACAGTAAGTTGATTTCCTTTTTTTTTTCTTTTGAAACGACAGTGTCTTGCTCTGTTGTCCGGACTGGAGTGCAGTGGCATGAATTTGGCTCACTGTAACCTCCACCTGCTGGGTTCAAGAGATTCTGCTGCCTCAGCCTCCCGTGTAGCTGGGACTACAGGCAAGTGGCACCACGGTTGGCTAATTTTTGTATTTTTAGTAGAGACGGGGGTTTCACCATGCTGCCCAGGCTGGTCTCGAACTCCTGGCCTCAAGTGATCCTCCTGTCTCAGCCTCCAAAAGTGCTGGGATTAGAGGCATAAACCACCTCACCTGGCACAGTAAGTGATTTCTTACTTGTAAAGACTCAAAGCTCCCCTTTCCCTGCACGGGGCATCCCAAGACGGAAGGAAAAAGGCAACAAAACGAGCTGAAGTCAGTGGTGTGAAGATGTAGGCCTTGTCCAGACGTACGGAATGGAAGAAAGGATTACCCATGGGATGATTGTTTGGAGAGGGAAAACCAGGTGCACTTTGACCTCACTTCTTGGTGAGCTTGTGGGAAATAGGAATGGAAGCCAGGCAGCGCCTTTTCCCGGACCAGTGTGAATATGCATGCCAACACTGCATGAAAGCCTCAGGACCAGGAATCTACCCCAAACATGCACCTCCCTTCTGCTGTTACTTTACAAATACTGTAACACCGTCACTAGAAATGCTGCTAAATGATCAATCACTTAGAAAAAAAAATTCTTTAACCTCCCCAATTTGCCCAGTGATGTAGCTGGTTTATCACCATCTAGGGCCCAAACAGGCTTATCCTTCCACTTCAAAAGATAGTTTTTTTTCCAGTTAAGTTTTCACATAGTGTCTGCATTTTTCTTTCTCTCTCATTTTGCTTTGAATAGTAACAAAAATGGATGAACAGCACATCAGAAAGGAAAGATTATGGGAATAGGAATGAAAATCTAATCCTCAGAGGATTCCAACCTAGTGGATTTGGAATAATGCACAAAAATTTCACCTGCTAGGCAGAGCAAATCTGAGAATTTGAAGCTGTTACTTAGTATACTGAACTATATTAATATTTTTTTCCATTTATGCAATAAAAACAGAGAATGACTTAGATGTGACTGTGAGGGTAATAAAACTCGTGACTCACTCTCAGAATTACAACGTAGAATGAAAGCCTTCTTTATAATTAGTAGCATATTAGGTTATTCTGTTTTTATTAAACAGAAGCTCATTCATATGTGTTTTATTCTGGGAAGAAATAAAAGGTGAATATGTAATAACTAGTGTTGAAATGCAGGTTGATATTTTTGCAAGAAGAAAAAGCACTAACAAAACCTCCACAGCACTTGAACTCTGTTCTGTGACAGTTTTTATCCTGGTGGCTTCAGCGATAATCTCAGGAGGCATTTGCAAGTGTTACATTAGTCACTAGATGGTTTCCTTCCATATTTTTCCTTAAATACAATAGGAAGGAGACTGTATTTCCTACTGAGAGCAGAAGAAAAGTGAGGCAAGTAGTGAATTCTGTTTAATGGTGATTCTGTTTAGTGAATGAAAATTATCTAACAGGAAAAAATAATTGTCTTCATTTTTCCTTCCAAGGGCACTTATTAAAATGGATTTTTAAATGAATATACAGTGATACAGCAAATTAAGTTTGCTGTATCCAAACAATAACACACTACAAGATTTTGAAAATACCCAAGGTTCTTTTATTTTATATGAGGGGAAGCTCTTATATTGTAGATATCTATCTTTTTCATTACCTCTAGATGATAGTATTTGGGGACAAGAAGGGGTTTTAAAATTTCAACAAGCTTTTCTCGAGGGAAAAATGACACATGAAATAGTGTGAATATGGGGATGAAAGCTGGTCAGTTATGACTTGAATGTTTGTGTCTCTCTAAAATTCATATCTGGGACTTCTAACCCCCAAGACGATGATATTTGGAGATGGAGTCTTTGAGAAGTGATTAGGTTTAGAAGAGGTAAGGAGAGTAGAGTTCTTATGATGGAATCAGTGCCTTTATAAGAAGAGAGACCTGAGTCAGAATGCTTCCCTGACCCACCCCACGTAAGGACACAGCCAGAAGGTGGCCTTCTGCAAGCCAGGAAGAGAGCCCTCACCTGGAACTGAATCAATAGGCACTCTGCTCTTGGACTTCCACCGTTCAGAACTATGAGAGATAATTCTGTTGTTTAAGCCACTTAGCCTGGTATTTTGTTATAGCAACCTGAGCTGATTAATACATAGACCCTGCCTTCAAAGAGCTTGGTCTACAGTGGCAAAGAAATACTGAAGATTTCGATAAGTACTTTCACAGGGATATGCATGGGGTGCTAATGGAATGCACTGGAGACATGATCTAGTTTTTCTGAGATTTAATAGATGAAGAAATGAAAGAAAAAAAAATCCCAATGTTAAAGTGATTTGCTTAGGGTCAAAAGTTGGTTGATGACAGAGTTAGCATATTCACCAAGATGTTATGTGTATATGTATATTAAATGTACACGTATAATACATTTTTAAGCCATTCACTCAGTGCATTTTTACTAAGCCCCTTTTATATGCTAAAAATCATAATAAGCATGTTAAAACCATAAATTGAGGCACAATAAATTTTTAAAAGTTTATCTGAACAAGTACCGATTCATGAATTGGGCAGCTCCAAACTAGAAGTGTTTTGGGGATCCATCAAAGAAGCCTAAGGGACAAGCTTTTATAGAGCTCATGTGAAAGTAATACAAATATTTGATTGATTACAGTTATAAAGTTGTCTTATTTGGTTTGTCCTGCTGGAAAGTCCTAGTTAAGTGAGTTAGTTGGCTGCTTCTGACCAGAGGGTAAGTCTTGTTTTTCTTTAATACAGGCATTTATAAGAAATGGCTCAAGCTAAGCTTCACTTACGTTTGCACATAAAGAAAGGTTTAAGTCACTTATGAGGACTAATTGGCTTTCTCTACCAGGGAATCTTCAGGCCTGGTCTCCACATTAATCTATTAGGTAGGTGCAAAAGTAATTGTGGTTTTTGACATTAAAAGTAACAGCAAAAACTGCAACTACTTTTGCATCAACCTAATACTTTAAAAGTGTTTTCATGCATTATTTTATCCTTACAACACCCTAGCCCCATTTGATAGATGAGACAACCAAGGTTTATAGAGATTTACTAACTTCTCCCAAGGTCACATAGCTTATCAACATTAGAGCTGGGTTTTGAACCCAGAAACTTGAAATGCCAATGCTTTTGGCAGGTAACAAATGTAAAAGCACTTGGAAGAAGTTAAATAGTAAACACGGGCTGATCGGTAGCATCTCTAGTACCTTCTCACGTGCTACACACACACACAGGAAAACACATACGTTGTATATTTTTAATACCTTTCTCATAGGGTTAATTTGAGGATTAATATGATAGTGGAATTAACACTCCCAGGGACCCTAATAAAGAAAATTACTCTTTTAGCCGGGGAAACGTAGCTGGGAGGAAGAATAGGGGTCTTCCCTGATTTATCTCTGCTTCCTCCAGACCATTGTAATATTTTTGCTTCTTTGAGGCTCACAGCCTCTAGCTACACCAGCCTCTTAGCACAACTGGTGCCATCATTTTTTGGTTCTTCAAATGTTGCCATCTTTCTAAGGAAACATGAAGACTATATACATGATACATCCAACCCTCTGGCTCTGCAGATCTTGTCTGATCACCTCCTTTGCTCCATGTCACCACTTACTCTGCCCCTACTCCTATTCCCACACAGAGAAGAACACTATTGACAGAACTAAAGTAAGAATTTTGAATAGAAATTATTTTTGTGTGATCATGAATATTTTTAATTAGAATGAAGATATAATGGATTTTACTGATATTCCATAGTCTTCTTGGGAAACATTTTTCTGCATTTGAAAATATAAAAGCAGGTACTCTTAACATTACCTGGTATGTTGATTTTAAACCATGTTTGCAAATGACTGAACATGGCTCCTGTTGAAAGGCAGGGCCCATGTGTCCGCCTCTTGAATCTGGGCTGACCCTAATGACACACTTGTAACCATCAGAATACAATTGAAATGATGTTGAATGACTTCCAAGGCTAGCTCAGAAGTGGCCAAGTAGCTTTTGCCTAACTCTGTTACAATGTGTAGTCTGGAATGAACGAACCAGGTATCATTTAAGAAGCTTGAAGTGGTCACATTGGAAAGTCCATAGAGAGGCATTATCATTGACAGATCACATGAGTTCCAGATGACAACCAGCATCAACCACCAAGCAGGTGAGTAAGCCATATTGGATACACACCCCAGTAGAGCCTTCAGATCACTGCAGCCCAGCCAACATGTGACTGCAGCTATATGAGAGACCCTAAGTGACAACTGCTCAGCCATGTCCTTACTGAATGCCTGACCTACCAAACTGTAAGCAAAATAAAAGGACTATTTTAAGCCACTGGATTTGGTGATAATCTGTTAATCATGACACATGAACATTAGGGGCTGTACATACTTTAATGTCTTCTACTCATTACCATCTGGTCTAACTTACACTCTTGCAAATGATAGATTAATATTTCTAAAGAAGTTTACTTTCACAGATAACAGTCATATATTAATATGAAGAGCCAGATTCATTTCCATTTAAATGCCCCCAAGAACCTTGTCTGCAAGCATTTTGGAGAGCTGGACACAATGGGAATAAAAAAGAAAATAGGTTGACTCTGCCAATGCCTTTTATTAGACCTATTGTTTTAAAAAGATTATTTCTAATTATATAATGGTTGGAAAGTCAAGGGCCTTTGTCTAGCTTTGAGCATATTAATTATCTTCTGTCTTAGTTTCACAAACTCAAGAATGTGAATAATTTTTATCTACCTTAATCATTTCATATAGGGGAATCAGAATATTCAAGGGATAAACTTTGAACGCTTTTACTTAAAATTTTTTAAATGATTTCTAAAATAGGAATATCCAATTCTTAGAAGATATTTAAAATGTACAATTTAAGATTGGGGTTAGGAAGGCAGAGTTGGTGGGTGTTATAAAGTGGCTGGAAGTTAACTTTTCTTGTGGATTTACCTAAAGCCCCTTTCACAGCTGAGAGATCGTCTAAGGATCATTAACTTTTATAAAACCATGCTATATTTTCACTTATAAAAATGTGTTGTTAAACTTATTTGTCTTGAGGCTGCCTCCATACTATGAGTTTTTACGTAGCAAAATGCAACCTAACAGTATGTAAATCCACTGCAATCTAACTTCAGAATACATTCTTGGTCAGACACAGTGGCTCATGCCCGTAATCCCAGTGCTTTGGTAGGCTGAGGCAAGAGAATCACTTGAGCCCAGGAGTTTGAGACAAGCCTGGGCAAAAGAGTGAGATTCCATTTCTATCAAAAGTTAAAAAACTAGCTGAGTGTGCTGGGATGCACCTGTAGCCCAAGCTTGTGCTACTGAGGTGGGAGGATCACTTGAGCCCAAGGAAGAGTTGCAGTGAGCTGAGATTGTGCTACTGTAGCCTGGGTGACACCATGAGATCTTTTCTCAAGCAAACAAACAAACAACCATTCTTGGCTGGGTTGGTGGGGTATACCTGGAGTCCCATCTACTTAGAGGGTTGAGGCAGGAAGACTGCTTGAGCTAAGGAGTTCAAGGCTGTAGTGCACAATGAAGAGCCACTGTCCTCCAGTATAGGTAACACAGAGAGATTACAGTCATATGTATGCGTATATATACTTACACAGTCATATATGTATATATATATACACAGTCATATATGTATATATATATGAATATGTTCTTGTAACAAACCGCTGAGTCTCAGCCAATCACAGCAGTCATATATATACATACATATGTACAGTCATATATGTATATATGTATATATATGACTGTACATATATACATATGACTGTATGTATAGATACACATATATACATACAGTATATATGTATAGTCATATATCTACATATATATGAACATATATATGTAGTCAGATATCTACACATATATGAATCATATTCATATATTCATATATATGTAGATATCTGACTGTACATATATATACACATATAAGAACATACAAGAATATGATTAGTCATATATATATACATACATGACTATATATACATATATATGTATAAATATACGTATATAGTCATCTATGTATATATATGACTGTATATATATATATATATATACGTGTGTGTGTATATATCTATATATCTATATAGATATATATATAAAAGAATATATTCTTGTAACAAACCGCTGAGTCTCAGCGACTCACAACAGCCTAGTTTTTAGCAAATCACAGGCTGCCAACCAATCAGACCATGATCATATAAAGCAAATACCGCATCACATCATACCCGAATAAAGCAAACTCAGAGCTGTAACCAATCAAGCTGTTTCTGAACATCACTTCCTTTTCTTATCTGTAAATATTGCCTGCCACATTGTTGGGTGAAGCCCTGTGAACCTCTCCGGGTTGTGAGCGCTGCTCAATTCATAAACTGTTCTTTGCTGAAACAAAGTCTGCTAAATTTGATTTGTCTAAAGTTTTCCTTTTAGCAGCACCAAGTATCATTGTATAAAAGGTTATCAACTGAATTGAGTTTTGCATTAAAAAATGGAATGAAATTGACTTTTTCTCTTATACTGTGATAACTCTGCATTTTAATGAGTCACAGAATTTTCACCAGAAGACTTGAGTCAGAGAGAGTTCTTCAAACAAGTTAGGACAGGCATTCTAACCCACTGGTGGCCTGAGGACATCTGGGAGACACTGGTGGACTGGGGACACCTATGGGTCCCAGAGACTCTTTTAGGAGGTCTGTGATATCAAAACTGTTTTCAAATAATGTTACGACATTATTCACCATTTTTAATCTCATTATTTCAATTGCACTGTGGAGTTTTCTAGAGGCTGGATAGTGTGTGATATTCCACAGATCCAACGCACAAGTATACATGAGACTCCAGCTGTCCCATTATATGAGATATTAAATGATTTAGCAAAGTATAAATTAATGACACTTTCCTGACTATTTTTTGGTTGCATATAAGCTATCTTATAAAATTATTAACAAATAATACATTTTTATAAAAATGTACCTTAACATGTAATGGATTTATTATTATAGTTAGTGAATTAATATGTATTTTTCCCAGTTTTATTTTCTAAGGCAAATATTAATATTGCTAGACATAGTACATATAAACAAACATTCTTTGATATCCCCAAATTAAAAAATAAATGTAAAAGAAGACTGACACCAAAACATTTGAGAACTGCCAGGCTAGTAATTTATCTGAGGAAATAAACATTATTTTACTGATGTAACTATATCATTTATATTGATATAAGTAGATGTTTCTAGGTACACTGAAAACTTAAGCTTCTAAATCTTCATTTTGCTTCAAATCTCAAAAATTCTAAGTAAGATTAAGAAAACCTAGTAGCATAATGTGTGGCCTGTCTACTAGATCTTGGTAGACCAGATAGTTATTTGAAACTCTTTGAATCAAAGACTCCAGCTACTAGAAAAAGGTTTCTATGTATGTCTGTGTGGTTATTTAATAGGATGACAGATTAACAGGAAAACTTTTCTCTATAAGAATATTATTAATTGAAAAATTCAGCTTTGTTCCATCTAAAAATCTCTTCTCCTCTATTTTCAGACCAGATAACAGGGTCATACTGTCGTGGCTACTCACTAATTATCCTTGTTTGCTTAGGAAAATAGGCAATACAAAAAAAAAAAAAATCAGTTCTATTCCAAAGGACTGTTAAGACTCACTTCATTTAGCCTCCTCTTAACCAGTGAAATGGGGCTAATAAATCACTTTTGATTAAGAAGCCCTGAAATTAGATTCTCATTAGGATAATAAAAATTAACTAACTTGATCAACCTGAGCCTTCAACTAAGCCTTCGTCTGATTATTAAGTTTTAAGGGAATGTGCAATTTGTTTTTTTTATTGCTTAATGACTTCCTATCAGGTCTTTACAATTACTTTGTTAGCTGAAAACAAGCGAATAAGAATGGCAAAAAAGGAAAACAAACACAAAAATCGTTAATAAGAATTCTTGAAAAAAGTTTAGTTCTTGCATTTTGAATTTGTCCTCTGAAAGTCAGTCCTTCAAAGAAAAATAAGTATTTACTTATTAGCATCTGCTAGTTGTTGAATCACACGTGGTATCTAAAAATTGTACAAAAGATAAAGAGACCACATTGTCCCAGTGTTGACTTATGCCTCTGCACATAGTGCTTTATCAAGAGTTCTGAGAAAAATTATTATCTTCCTTATTTTATAAACTCTTCTGGCTTTCTGAATTTTCTAAATAAATTAAAGGAGTAATGTTATTTAAATGTTCTACTGAAAATGTTTAGTTTTCCTAGGTATTTTTTTCTTTTGGAAATACATCTATTCCTGAATACTTTCATTCATTCAACAACATACTTTCAGTCATTCAACAACAATTTATTGACCAAGTACTATGTGTTGGCATTGGATAATGGACTGGATAAGGGAGAATTTCATAAATTTTATATGCTAATGGAGTAGATAAATTAACATTTAATATAGCTCAAGTAATTATTGAAGGTAGGAAAAGAAAAACAAATATATAGAGGGCAATGGGATGTAGAAAGGGATATTTAGATAGGATGATCAACAAGCCTTCTCTGATGGGTAGATTACAAATGGCCACATACTCTTTCTATCTCATTATGCCTATCTCTCTGAATCTGGCCTAGGTCAGGTGACTTGCTATGCCAATGGGACATTAGAAAACAGGACACAAGCAGTTATGAAAAGTAGTTAGACATTGGGGTATTCTCTCTCTTGCTACTCCTCTTACCATGTAAACAAAGCAGGACTAGTCTATTGGGTAATAAGAAACAAGAGAGAGGCCTCAGACATCCCTCAGGTACCATCTTCTATCCCTGCTTAGTGTTTGTGAAATTCTTGGACCTGTGGGTTTGTACTTTGATACATTTTAGTCATTAGTTCAGCAACTATTTATTCTGTCCTCAAACTTTTCTGGGACTCTAAATTACATTTAAAGCTACTAAAAATTAGCCCATCACTTATTGGAGCTGTGTTTATTTCTTTTTCTGCCTTTATTATTTCTAAATTTACTTCTGACTTTAGATAACTTAGATAGTTTCTATTTATTGATATTCACTCTGTAGTTTCTAAACTGCTGTTAAGCCCATCTAGTCACCAAAAAAAATTTAGTGTATGTACAAATTTTACAAATTCCCTATGGTTGTGTTTTATATTTCTATTACTTTATTGTGTGTTCATGTTTAACTTTAAATGCTTGTGCACATTTATAATTGATGTTTTAAAGTCATTTTTTTAACTAATTTTATCATGACTCATTATTTGGTCTTTTTCTATTGACTGATTTTTCTTTTTGCTATGGATTACATTTTCCTGCTTCTTTGAGCATCTAGTGTTTATTTTTGTTGTATTGAGGTAATATATATATATATACATACACACTATATATATGTAGTTTATATATGTATATATATTTCACCATTGTTACAATTTTAAAATGTACAATTCAGTACATCTAGTAATTTTTGACTGAATATCTGACATTTTAAATATCACACTGTTGCCCTTCCTTTAAAGAGTTTTGGCAGGCATTTAAGTTACTTGTTTGACAGCCTGAGCCTTCTGAGATTTGTTTTTAAGCTTTGTTGGGGTTATTCTACATTAGTCTTCACTCCAAGGCTATTTTAGTCCTGCTACTAAGGAGTAACTCTTTTGTGGTCTCTACTGGCTGGCCTGCTGTTTGACAAGGTCTTTTCACTGCACATAGTTGGAAGTGAAACATCTCCCACCTCTCTGAGTGCTCTAGAAGCTTTTTACCTTGCAGAATCCCTAGTTTTTCTTCTCCCACACTGGTGAATTCCACCAATGCATGAGATGCTTAGAAGTCAGTCAACGACCAAGGCAATGTCATAAATTTCTGGAGCTCTTTCTCTGCAAAGCTACTCCAGCTTCTCCAAACTCAAATCTTGGCCTACTCAACTCATTAGCAAACTGTTGTTCTCTGCTTGTGTTTCCTCTTCCTTTCCTGTTATCCAGAAAGTATAAGAAAACTGAGATGATTATGGCGCTTACCTCATTTATTTCCTTCCTCTAAGAGATCAGAATTCTATGCTTCCTTGTTGTCCAGTGTCCCAACAAACTTGTTTTATGTATTTTGTCCAATTTTCTAGTTGTTAATGGTGGGAAAGTAAGTCCAGTACTAATTTCCCTATCAAGTATGAAAGTGAAAGTTCAGAAGATGGATTTTTGTTTGTTTAAAGATGGAAAATACTACAGTAATGTGATAAAGCCAATGAGAATCACCCAATCAATAAGATAAATCTGGTGATGCTTATGAAAATGATATTTCAGAAGTAAATCCTCTGAGAAAGAGAATGGATGTAAATGAGTGCATGAGTAGAAGGCTTGACATTATTTAGGAGAATGGGAATTGTGTCTAGTGACTCAGCATTTAAGAAAGACGCTAATGAAGTCAGAATAGTAAAGTAAGAAATATGCAATGGCAAGATTATTTCTTCCATTGTTTATTATCTGATCAAATGATTTCAGTAAGCAGAACAAATATGATAACATATTTGTTCCTTACCTATGGCCAAAATGGAGTCATTTTTTTCCTCCAAAATTACAAGTCTTTAAATATTTGATCTCTCTTCTACTTTGCAGATGTTTTACTTGAAGATCTCCATATCCATAGAGAGCAAATATTTTTAAAAATATTACATGTGAGTCACTCATTGTGGATGAATTCTGGGTTTTGGTGCTGGTCAACTTTTTTTTAAACAAAATATTTGCATTCTATTGTTTTCTACTCAGGAAAACAATGCAATCTTGTGTGAAAATGCAATTAATATCTACATAACAGAGTTAGTGTCAGGATCAAAATGAAATATAGTTAGTGTGCTGCCATAGTTGTCAATGAAATACCAACTTCCTTATTTTCTCCTTCCAAGGAAGTAGAAGCTCTGGCTCACTCAATCTTGCATTTAGAAATTTTAAGTTCTCTGGAAAGATCAACTAGGAAGGCAATATGACACAGCATCCAGAAAAAAGTATAATGAATTTAGTTCTTTTTCTTCCAAATGCCTTTCCTAGATCTTAGATCTGGTTTCTTCAAACTGACATCTCTTTATTGCCTTTCTTGCTTTTTATATCTTTTGTTCATTGTGAGGTCTCTTGGACCTAGAATCATAGCACATAGTAGACACTGAATATCTACTATGTTAGATACCTAATCTCTACTATGTGCTGGAAGGTCACAAAACCAGGGCTGGTTTTACTGGCACATGGTAGATACCCAATAAATATTCTTTATGTTGGAATTAATGCTATTAGTCAAGCATCCTCGTATAGCACACATTTTGGGAACTGCTATCATGGAGAAAAAATGGGTTTAAGTAACCACCCTGATCCTCTTCTTCTCTGTTGAGACCTCCTGCAGCACAATGAATGGGAAACTCTTTCTTTGTATATGTCAGAAACAGGCTGTAAAATAAGTCTGGTAGCTAAGCCTTTTAAAGTCACAATCTGTGTAGGATTTAGGTGCCAGTGAGATGAAAGGATTAAATTTCTCTATGCTCTGCTCGCCTTTGGTCACAGGGCACTATATTTCTGTTATCAGAGCCTCTGTCCTTGGTTTTCACGCCAGTGCCAATGAATTTAGACGCACAGCCTGGGTCTCACTGTTGTGTGTACACATGTCATCTGCAGGAAGCCCATCCTAGGTGACAGCAGTGTCACTTTGCTACCACATCCTCTTTTACACCTCATCACACTTGCAGATGGGAATGCCAGAAGCACCTCTGAGTTGCAAGACCAGAGGGAGTGATGGCAAGACGAGGTGCCAGATGGACATCTTGGAATGCAGAGGGGCCCGCAGACCCCCAGTGTGAGCACTGAGAAAACTGATCAAGCTTGTGCATCCCATGCAGATTCTCACTGGGACTGGAACCCAGTGGAACAAAGTGGCGACAATTCAGGAACCAGAGAGAGGCAGGTGGACCCGTTGCTTGGCGCTGACCCAAAGATGAAGTTCCCCAGCAAGTGAAGATTGACTTTGACAGACTTGTACGTGCTGGGCAGAGTTACACCTTTGCCGTGTTGGAAATTCGAACTTGCTCATCCAGGCTTGACAGGTGGACGCTGGCCTGGATTTTCCTCCCCTGGGGCTCACTTTCTGCCCGCTTGGGTGGATTCACTCCTGGTATGATTCAATCAGCCAGGGGATTAGAAGAAGGGGTAGGAGAATGATGGTGATTTGGAGAGGGGACCTGGCATTCAGATATTTTAATATTTATACATGGAATTGAAAAAATTAGTTTACCACAATACGGGGGTGAGAATTTTGGATTGAGAGTTGGAATTTGGAGGAAGAGAGAGGGAGCTTATAGTTTTGCTGTGAAATGGAGAGGCAGCAAGCAAATTGGGAAAGAGGGATTTGGGGCAATGCTGTGGGTTTCCACTGAATTGAACACAGTTCATTTAACCCTGTTTTGGGAAATGCTAGTAAAGCTGGAATCATTTTTGCCACTAATTATTTCTGGCTCCTGGACTGGTTTCCTTGGGTCATGTTGGAATAGAGTCAGTGTCTTACCTGTGACCTTCAATCTGATGAATGCAATAAATTCACTTCAAGAGTAAATGGCCATTCAGAAGGAGCCACTGCAGGTTTGGCAAGACCTCTTGTTTGTGGTCACACCACACACATAACTTGACTTCTGATTCCATCTGGCTTTGCCACTTTTCACAGCTTGGGGCTGATAATAGCTGTAACAAGCACCTTGCCCCAAAATCGTTCCTTCGGTTGGATCAGCTCTGGACAAAACTAGAGCAGACACAGGCTCTTTTGACACTTCCACATTCCAGGTTCGATTCTCATGTTGACAGAGAGTCCTCGCGAGTGTCCCCCAGACATATCTCATATTCATATTTAGGTATTCAAGGCTTGGCATTTTGCAAGTAATGTGTAACATACACAATGACACCAGGAAAATGTGCATTTTAAATGGACTCTCAAATGAGCGTTAATGTTTAACAGGAAAACATTTCTAAATGACAGAATTGTAGAAAGTACACAAAGAAGATATTTAGGGGGTAGAAAAATTACATCCAGAGCATTCTTTAAATGCCACACCAAATCTTATTCTCCCTTTTAACTTCCTTGTTGAGGTGAGCATTTATCATCACCTGGCCAGCCGGCATCCATTCCGCCTTTCTAATGGCTTCCTGATTTTCTCAGAGGAGCCCAGCCCTCCTACACTGCACGTAATTTAGTGTGATATTAAAATCTGGCATCTGCTTCACACTGAGGAGAACCAAGAGACCAGCTCCTCACGCTCATGATCTCCATGTGACTGGGAGGATGGCTCACGACCTGCCTTGCAATGAGAGGGCCTCTTTTTCCTACTGGATTTTTATTCATGAGCAAATGACATTATGACCAAAAAATTGTTGGAGTGCATTATTCCCAGCCACCACATTTCTCCAGCATCCTGTTCCTACCAGGAGGCCATTCTGCTGTGCAGTTATGTTTCCTAGACCTCCAGAGATGCTCTTGTTTATGCTCACTTCTAAAACTGATTTTGCAACCTCCCAGTGGATTCTCTGAATTCCCCAGATATTTTCACTAAATGTACCACTTCACCCCACCATCCCCATCGTTTTTGTTTGTTTGTTTGCTTACAGTAGCCTGCTAGTTAAGCCAGTTATTATAGCATCCAAGAATCCTGGACAGACAAATCATCATTATTTTAACTGCTATGATCTACATTTTAAAAGAGAGTTATCTTAGTCCCTTTTCACACTGCTATAAAGATACTACCTGAGGCTAGGCGCAGTGGATCACACCTGTAATCCCTGTAATCCAGAGCCGGATAGATCATCTGAGGTCAGGAGTTTGGGACCAGCCTGGCCAACATGGTGAAACTCCATCTCTACTAAAACTACAATAATTAGCCAGGTATGGTGATGTATACCTGTAGTTTCAACTATGGGGGGAGGCTGAGGCAGGAGAATCATTTGAACCTTGCAGGTGGAAGCCGCAGTGAGCCAAGACTGCGTGACTGCACTCCAGCTTGAGTGACAGAGGAAGACTCTGTCTCAAAAATAATAATGATTAATAGTTGAATAATATATCCATAAACACTTGCATGCTGAAGGAAGATTAAAATGTTAATCCTGTGTTCTAAAAGGCACACATAAAAATAAACTATGATTCTCCTGTTCTGCCTCCAAATTCAGCTTCTGAAAATTAAAAAGGGCATCTTATCTCATGCTGTTAAAGTTTTCTTTTTGAGAAAACTGTAGATTCACATCCAATTAAAGGAAATAACACAGACACACTGCGTGAATGCTTTGCCCACTTCCCCCAGTGGTAACATCTTGCAAAAGTGTTCTGGTATGATATCACAACCATGATATTGACACTGATTCGATCCCTGGATCTTATTTAGATTTCCCCGTTTTTGTATGTTTTTGGTGGTATTTGTGTACGTTTAGTTCTATGCAATTTTATCACATGTGTAGGGTTGTGTATCCACCACTTAGTCAAGATACACAACAATTCTACCACCATAAGCATTCCTCATGCTGTTCTTTCATAGCCACACACATTTCTCCCACGTCCCTTCCATCCCCAACTCCAGCAACAATTAATCTATTCTCCACTTTAATAGATAATTGTGTCATTTCAACAATTTTATACAAATGAAGTCATATAGCATGCAACCTTTTGGAAATGGCTTTTTACTTTCAGTGTAATTTCCCTAAGATCCATCCAAATTGTTGCATAAATCAGTAGTTTCTTTGTTGCTGACTAGTAGTCCATTGTATGGATGTACCACATTGGTGTGACCATCTACCGGTTGAAGGGTATCTGTGTTGCTTCCAGTTTTGGCTAATATAGATAAAGCTCTATAGATATACATATACACATATTTGTATAGAAATATAAATTCTTCTGTCTTGAGTAAACACCAAGGAGTTAAATGGTTACATCATATGATAGAAAACTGTTTAACTTTTCAAGAAACTACAAAACTTTTCCTAAAGTAACTGTAGCATTTTACATTCCCACCAGCAGCTTATGAGCTTTCCAGTCCCTCCCCATCCTTGCCAACACTTGATATAGTCAGTTGTTTAATTTTAACCATTGTAATAGGTGTGCAGGAATAGCTCACTGTAGTTTCCATTTTCATTTCTGTAATGACTCATGCTGTTAGCAATCTCTTTATACGCTTATTGGTCATCTATATGCCTTCTTTGGTAACATGCCTGCTTAAATCTTTTGCCCACTTAAAAAAATTGTGTTGTTTGCTTTCCTATTGTTAAGTTTTGAGAGGTCTTTATATGTACTCTGGATGCAATTCATTTATCACAAATAAGATTTATAACTGTTTTCTCCCAGTCTGTCTTTTCATTCTTTTAATGATATCTTTCAAAGAGAAAACATGGTTTTATGTTTTGTTTCAATGAGGTACAATTTACCAACTTTTGGATCACAGTATTAGCTTCATATCTATGAAATCTTTGCCTTCACAAGGTCACAGACATTTTCTCTGATGCTTACTTCTAGAAGTTTTATAGTTTTAAGTTTTATATTTAGGTCTGCAATCTTGCTGAGTTAATTTTTAAAAGATGGGCTGAGAATTGAAGTTAATGTTTTTGCAGATGGATGTCTAATTGTTCTATGATCATTTGTTGTTTATGGTGGGAGGGCAAGTCTGATACCAAAAAGCTGCTCTGAACATTTGTTGTGAGAACTGAAGTGTTCATTTCTCTGGGATAAATGCCCAAGAATGTAATTGCTTAATTTAATAAGAAATGGCCAAACTATTTTCCAGCATGTTTTTTGAAAAGGAAAGATGTAAGAGTTAAGAACTCATACAGATTCTGCCTCTGCTTCTTCCTTGTTAGTCAGTGCGAACAACTTATGAAATACATATGTCTCAGTTTCTTGCTGGGTGCGGTGGCTCACACCTGTAATCCCAGCTCTTTGGGAGGCCAAGGTGGGCAGATCACTTGAAGTCAGGAATTCCAGACCAGCCTGGCCAACATGGCGAAACCCTGTCTCTACTAAAAATACAAAAATTACTTGGGCATGGTGGTAGGTGCCTGTAATCCCAGCTACTCAGGAGGCTGAGGCAGGAGAATCACTTGAACCCAGGAGGCAGAGGTGAGCTGAGATCACACCTCTGCACTCTAGCCTGGGTGACAGAATGGAGACTCCATCTCAAAAAAAAATGTTTATATATATATAAATAAATAAATATCTATGTCTCAGTTTCCTTATTGGTAAACTGGGGACAATAATATTATGTACTTTATTCGGTTATTGTGAAGATTAAAAGCATCAATAAAAGCAAAGTATTTAAAAGAATGCCTAACACATAAGGTGTGATCAATAAATCTTACCTGTTATCGTTTGCAATTGATGTGGCTACTATTATCTTTTGTGGCTCTCTACCATATTCAAACATCCTTCCTACAATTTGATAATTTCTCGTATTATAAGATTCAAGGAGGAAGCTGGAACACTTGCATTTTCAGATTCTTTTGTAGTTAAAAATAGAGGCACGTGTCCTAGGTTCCCAATCAGCACAGCTCTGAAGTCAAGAGCCTTGGATTCAGAAATGAGCAATACTGGATGGCCATGTCTCTGCAATTCATTCTTCCAAAGAACTTGGAGCCTCAGCAGTGGTAGAGTGTTAGGATTCAGTCCCTGACGACACAGGTACCATGCAGTGATATCAATCATCTTCTTATTAGAGAAAATCCTGCCACATGTTTAGGCATTTTTGCTAGTTGTGTAGCTTCAAAATGTTGTGGTCTAACCTTTTTGGAGATTATTAAACTACCAGATATTATTTAATAACTTCCCTTGACACTAGAAGGGAGGTGTTCCTTAGAGATGGGACTCTGATCCCACCTAAAACATGGCGTCATCCCTTCACCGACTCCCCTGACAACCCTGTGCTCTAATCTCTGTTTTCTAGATGGTTGAAGAAATGCTACCATATTTCATGGTTATAGGCAGCAATTGGAATCTGTTCTGAGGATGTCCCTTCTCCATCTCCCACACTGGCCTGAGAGAAGGATCCAGAGCTCCATGACAGCCAAAACAAACACTTCCCCTCAGATGCCAAAAGGGAAGATATCAGCAAAACTCCACAAAACCATGAGAGCCTTCCGGGGGAGGAAATAGAACTCTTGCCCCACGAGCCTTTTGTTATGGGTGACTCTGAACTACTTTAATTAAAATGCTTCTGTCTTAATCCCATTCATAAATGTAGACTCATCTTTAATTTCCCAAGAAATAGTCTTCTGGTCAAAAGCAATGTTCCTAAGCTTTAGTGGTTTCCAAGTTCACAGGTCACACTTTTAAAGAGTGGGATACATAAAAGGATGTTACCTTGATATTCAACACATTATTGTCGTTTTTCAAGTCTGAAGTACAGAGAGGGGAAAGGAGTCAGCATGAAATTTAGATGGGCAAAATAGTTCTACTCCTGAAGTCAAGAGCATTCAAACTTATTCAAGGCCACACGGTTTTTTATGGCAATAAAGGGGTACTGAATACATCAACTAGAAAAGCTTTTACCTAAAATGTACTTGTTTAAAAGGGCAATTTCTTATAGAAAAAGGAAATGAAATTTCCTCCAGAGGATTTAATCTGAACTGATATGCACAATATAGCGGGAAATTGTCATCTCCAGTTATCTGATAGACTTGCAGACCTTGAGGGGAAGAGAAAGAAGAGAGGGAGAGAGGGAGGGGAAAAAAAGAGAAAGGAGACCATCTCCTATATGTGCTTTGATAATCTCCTGTATGGTGAAATTAAATGTACTTCAATTCACAATATGTACTTGAATGTAGTCATTTTAATACAGTCATTTTTGCTGTGTGTGCAGCCAGTGTGGTATCTTCACATTCACAGATAATGCTATAAAATCTGGCTGTCCATTAGAATCTCCAGGGAGCTTAAAACTAAACCACAGCTAAGCCTCATCTCAGACCAAATGAATCAGAAGCTCTGGGGTAGGGCCCAGGTGATTCTGCAGAACAATGAGGGCTGAGAACCACTGCTTTAAAATAGACACTCTGCTTTGCACAATACACATGCTCTTGCAAATGGAAACCTTTTAAAATACACTAGAACTTGCTATTGAAAGTCATTCCGTAATGATGCTTTTCAGGCAAGAAAGCCACCCTCCCTCATGGGAAGAGGTGAATCGGAATTGTTATACACTGTACTTGCCTCCAATCGTGTGAATGTTTACAGAGAGAGGAGGCCTGAGGTAGAATAAGCATGCATTTTTTCATGCATGGGCATCCCACAGATGCCATCCAGACTTCACATTTAAATTTTTCTTCCTACAGCATTTTCTCATTTGAGGCCATAAAGGAAGTAGGTCAGATGATATCATCACTATTTTACAGATTGACAAGGAAACAGGGAGAATTGAAATGACATTCTAAAATTATCTTTGAGACAGGACTAGAATACAGGTTTCTTTCCACCAAATGCGGGACATTTCATCCTCCACCTTTGTTTATAGGTGTGTGTGTGTGTGTGTGTGTGTGTGTATAAAACGTACATATTACACATTACCTATTATATATACACCTAATATAATACAGATATTACTATATCACCTAATTTCATGTGTGTTTCCTGCAAATAAAAATATTAAGCTATTGTTTAACTTCTTTTACAGCACCCTCTTCAAGGTTAATAATGGGCTTAGCTCTATAAAAATTACATATCAAGTCTGTAAGTAATAAAAGACATCACATCAGAAACAGCTATCTTTCTTAACCTTAGGCCAGCAGGTATGAGAAATTGCAAGAAGGAATTACAAACAGAAAACCAAAACCTGCAATCACATGAAAGTGTTCAAATGTTATTTAAACAGCAAGTACAATAGTTTGGTAGCAAACTCAATTTTTATTTTTGGAAAACATAACTTTTCCTTAGATGGTTTTCTAACCTCATTTCAGCAAAATAGAGCTTGATTTCGAGATTCAGATATGCTGTACTCTGCTTGCAGGAATACCTGCAAGGGCAGCGTTCTGCTCAGTGTTAAATGTGAACTCTAGGTAGAAAGCATCCCTTACAGATCTGAGCCATTCAGTGCTTCACATTGACTTTGCATGGTATGCTCAATTCAAAAGGCAATTAATGCTTTGTCTTGCAATTTATGATACCCTTCTAAATCTTTATCCCTGGTGCTAAAAACATCAAAATGAAGACGAGTTCTTGAAAAGAAAGTGACAGAGAAAGGATCACATACATAGATCCTTCTGGGAGTTTTTTGAAAGTTATTTGCTTATTTCAATAATATTTGTCAAGATGAAAAGACACCAGTGGATTCCTCAGGCTCTCAGTGACCAGGCAGCAGCTGCTGCTCTGTTGATAGAGGGAACATCTGTGAAAGATTCTGGGCAGTGAGGAGGAAGATTTCATTGTCAGCAAAAAAAAAAAAAAAAAAAAAAAATTAAATTAAAAAAAAAAAAAGCTTTAAGAAAAACCAGAACTTGGGAAGCATGAAGGAGTTTGGAAATAACATTAAACCTAGCCTATGAGGAGGCCATACCATATATAATTAATCATGAAAATGCCAAGTCTTAGCAGAAAGGGAGGAAGGAACACATTCTTTACTGTGACGATACTTGATTTTCTCAAATATCATCAAAGGAAATGCTTGCTCCTGTTTGAACAATGGAGTACAGAATGATCTGTTCAAAGCACAAAAGTCTATAATGCAAGGGGATTCACAGGTTAACGAGTCATTTTACAGATGCAGAAGCTGAGACACACAGACACTGTTGCGTCTTGATGTACCATATTGAATTAATAATTTGCTCATTACGGAACCAAATAGTTACATAACACTGAGGTTTTTTTCATGGTTTCCTTTTGTTTTTTAGCTTTAATAAAAGAAATCATATCAGATATATCTAACTTTCCTAATCTTAATTTAAGTATGGGGAACTGCAAGAAGGCATTACAGATGGAAAACCCAAACCTGCAGTCACATGAAAGTGCTCAAATCTTATTTAAACAGCATGTACTAAAATAAAATAAAATAAAAATAAACAGCATGTACAACAGTTTGGTACTGAAACCCATTCTTTTGTATAATTGATAAATAAAAATTGTAGATGCATATGATATACATGTGATATTCTGACACATGCATGCATTCTGACATGATTAAATTAAGCTGATCATCCTAACCAGGTAATATTGAGTTTGTCTTCTGCTTTTAAAATCTCTCTTTGATATTTTTGCACAGGCACTGTCTTTTTCTTGGAAGAGATAGCTCAGAAATGCTTTGCAGACTTCTAGCTATGACTCCTTGGACAGAGAGTATGTGTGTGTATGTTTTATTTTGCGTTATTGTTTTATTACATTTTCTGTTTCATTTGAAAGTTTTAGGGAGTTTCCACAGATATTATCCCAAGAACATAGGGTTATTTGCCAAAACAGTTCCCAATTTTTTTGGAGCATAAGTGAAGGCTAACAGACAGGAAACTGAAATTGCATTTTCTTTCTCCCTTTAAGAAATTTGCCTTGAAAACATGTTGAAAACAGATCTCTTATTTGAGGCCCTCAAAGAATAAGCCTACCATCTCAAAGACAGATTACTCAAGCAAGAAAATGGCCACAGTAATTTCCCATCTATGATGGCAAAAGCCATTCATCATTAAATAAAACATTTAAGCAGTAATTTAAATATTACAGGCTGTGAAACTGCTCAGGCAGTGAAGAGGAACTGGAATTAGAAGCCCATTCCTGTCCTTGAGCAAATAATTAAAACCTTGTTTTTCTCACCCTTTTCTACAAAAATGGAATGAAAATTCTGGTCATTCATCCATATCACATGAAGCTCTGAGAGCTCATGAATAGTTACAAGGCTTTTTCTCAAAGGGAAATCCTTGTGGAAGAGGTGAGCAATAAACAGCAGACATTCCTTCCTGAGTTTTCCATGATAACTCTGATTTCAAATTTTCTGCCCCTTTCTTAGGGCATGTGTCAATCTTTTTGCCAGGTTTTCTGCTAATCCCAATCAAAACCCCTTTCTCACGGTCCTCAGACACAGTCAAAATCTCTTGAAGTCGGAGAATCCCAGCAAAACTCAAAGACTAACTAGAGAGAAAAGGCTTAGGTAATTTCTTTAGTATTAGCATAAGGCATATGTTAATTTGCATGACTGATTTACAAATGTCAGAGAAGTGCCCTTTGTCAGTTTCCCCACACTCTTCATTTTTCTGGGATAAGAGTGCAAATAGCAGTACAGTAAGCCCTTCCTGGACTCTCTGTCTCTCCACTTAGCAGAATCTTCTGTACTATCCAAGTTTATATGTCTTAAAGAGTTCATTGAGAATGGAACTTCATGGGACAGGATGATCTCAGGAAAGACCAGAAAGACATTTGACCCACTAGGTTCCCCGATAAATATACTCTTACATATTGGTCAGAGGTAACAAATTAGGTCTTATTTAACAGATAACCTCTATTTGTGAGGACAAAAATGAAGGACTATGAGATGGAAACAAAGATAGGAGTAAGGAAGTAGAGAAGTCAAGTAAAAAATATCACCAAGAGAATTCAGAAGCACCTGGGGTAGGACAGATTCCCAGATGTCAAAGGATCTTAGGAATCATTTAATTCATTTTCCTCTGATTCATGATTCCCTTCCACAATATCCTGCATAACTGGTTGCTCAGACAAATTTTTTCATATCTCTAATAAAAAAATTCTTCGTAATTCTAAGAAATTTACTAACATCAGTTTTTAAGGATACTCACTTTCATAATTTACAAAAAGACAGCTGGGGTAGACTCAGAACCTATTCAGTGTTTGGGGTGATTTTGTTTCAAAGGTCAAAACATTGTCACTGCTTTGATACCCTTCTATCAGTAGATAAAGTAGGCAGAAAATCAGTAAGGATATGAATGACCTGAACAGCATGGCCAGCCAACTTTATGTAATTGAATATGCAGAATACTTCATTCAAGCACAGAAGAATATACATTTTTCTTAAAATCCCATGGAACATTCCCCAAGACAGATCCCATTCCAAGCCATAAAACACACCTTAAAAATTTAGACAAATATAGATCATACAAAGTATGTTTTCAGGCCACAAAATAATTAAATTATAGATCAATAACAGAAAGATAATGAAAAATCTGTGATATGCAGCAAAAGTAGTGCTTAGAGGGAAATATGTAGCATTATCTGCATGTATTAGAAAAGAAGAAAGATCAATAATCTGATTCTAGCTTATGAAATTAAACTTAAAAAAAGCAATTTAATGCTGATATATGTAGAAGAAAATAAATAATGACTTAGAGGAGAAGCCAATGATTGAAAACAGAAAAACAACAAAGAAAATCAATAAAACAAAAATCTGGTTATTTGAAAAGATTAATAAAATTGGTGTGTCTCTGGAGAGGTAAGAATAAAAAAGAGGAGACACAAATTGCTAATATCAGATACGAAATGTGGGTCATCATTACCAATCCCATAGACATTGAAAGGATAATAAAGAAATATTGTGAACAACCCTATAACTACAAATTGTATCACTTAGATGAAACAGACTGACTTCTTAAAAGACACAAATGACCAAAACTTACAGGAGAAACAGATAATTTGAATAGCCCTATATTTATTAAAGAAATTAAAAATTAACCTTTCTTCCCCCACCTCCCAAAGAAGTGTACCATGCTGAGATGGCTCCGCTGGTGAATCCACCAATAATTTACTAGAGAAATAATACCAATTCTCCACATTTTCTTCCAGAAAATCGAAGCAAAGGGGGTGCTTCCTAAATCATTCTATGAGGCCAGCATTATTCTAATATCAAAGCTAAATAAACACATTAGAAAAAAGGAAAATGGCAGTCTGATATCTCTTATGAACATAAATGTAAAAATCCTCAACAAAATATTAGCAAATACAATTCAATAATCTGTAAAAAGAATTATACACTATGACCAAGTAGGATTTATTACAAGTATGCAAGGCTGGTTTGACATTAAAAAATCAATTAGTGTAATCTACCATATCAACAGGCTAAAGCAGGAAACTCCTATGATCATATCAATTGATGCAGAAAAAGCATTTGAAAAATTCTAACACCCTTTTATAAGGAAAAAAGCTCTCAAAAAAAGGAATGTATAGAAACTTCCTCAATTTGATAAAGAGCATACATTTTAAAACCTATAGCATATCATTCTCATTAGTGAGATCCTGAACACTTTTTCTCTAAGATCACAAGTAAGTCAAGGATGTCCTTTCTTATCACTCTGATTCAGCATCATACTAGAAGTCCTCATTAACAGGAAAAAATACAAGAAAAAAGAAGTAAAAGCTATACAGATTGGAACAAAAGATATAAAACTATCTTTATTTTACATGATATGATTGGCTATGTAGAAAATAACAAAGAATCTACAAAAATATGCTAGAACTAATCAGTAACTATAGCAAGATTACAAGATACAAGGTCAATATGTAAGTAAATTTCCCCCATATATAGCAACGAGCAATTGGAGTCTTATTATTTGAAATGAAAAAAACTCTTTACAATAGCATCAGAAAAAATGAGAAATAGTTAGATATAAATCTAACAAAATATTTACAGGACCCATATACAGAAAACCTCGCAACACTGATGCAGAGAAATCAAAAAGAATTTAAATAAATGGGAAATAGTCTGGGTTCATTTTGAAAGTTTCAATATTGTTAAGATGTCAGTTGTTCCCAACTTGATTTATAGATTCAGTGCAATCTCAGTAAGAATCCCAGCAAGTTATTTTGTGGATATCAGCAAAGTTATTTTGTGGATATCAGCAAACTGATTCTAAAGTTTAAATGTAAAGACAAGAGACCAAGAATAGCCAAAACAATACTGAAGAAGAAAAACAAATGTGGAGGATTCATACTACCCAAATTCAAGACTTACTACTAAGCTATGTTCATAATAATCAAGAAAGCACGGTGTTAACAAAAGAATAGACATACAGGTCAATGTATCAGAATAGAAAGCACAAACATAGACAAACATAAATACAGGCCATAGATTTTTCTTTTTAAGATGCAAAGGTAATTCAATAGGGAAAGAATGGTCTTTTCAACAACTGGTGCTGTAACAGTTGGATATCCATATACATAAAAATGAACCTAGACACAGAATTACACCTTCCACAAAATTAACTCAAATATAAAACTATGAAACTTCTAGGAGAAAATCTATGTAACTTTGGGTTTGGTGATGAAGAGGTTTTTTTGATAGCATATCAAATGCACAATATATGAAAGAAAAAATTGACAATTTGGACCTTTTAGAATTAAAAACGTGGCTTTGAGAAAGATAATTTTAAGAGAATCAGAACCAGAAATACCATTTGTCCCAGTAATCCCATTACTGTATATACACCTAAAGGATTATATATCATTCTACTACAAAGACACACACACAAGTATGTTAATTGCAGCACTATTTACAATAGCAAAGACTTGGAACCAACCCAAATGCCCATCAATGATAGACCACATAAAGAAAATGTGGCATATATACATCATAGAATACTATGTAGCCATAAAAAAGAATGAGTTCATGTCCTTTGCAGGGATATGGATGAAGCTGGAAGCTATCATTCTCAGCAAACTAACACAGGAACAGAAAACCAAACACTACATGGTCCCACTCATAAGTGGGAGTTGAACGATGAGATCACATGGACACAGGGAGGGGAACATCACACACCAAGGCCTATTGGGGGTGGGGGGCAAGGGGAAGGAGAGAATTAGGACAAATAGCTAATGCTTAGGGGCTTAAAATCTACGTGATGGGATGATAGGTATAGCAAAACATCATGGCACATGTATACCTACATAACAAAACAGCATGTTCTTCACGGGTATCCCACAACTTACAGTTAAAAAACAGAGAGAGAGAATCAGAAAAGATACACCACAGTTTGGAAAAGAATATATTTGCAAAATATCTATCTGATAAAGGACTTGTATCCAAAATATACAAAGAACTCTTACAAATCCAATTTTAAAATACCTGAATGATATCAAAGAAGATACATACATGGCAAGTAAGTATATAAAAAGATATCAAATATCATTTGCCACTTGGAAAATGACAATTTAAATAGCAACGAGATACTACTAAATACCTATTAGAAAGACTTAAATGAAAAAAATTGGCAATGCCAATTGCTGGTGAGGATGTGGAGCAACAGAAACTCTCATTCATTGTTGGTGGAATGCAAAATATTACAGCCACTTTGAAAGACAATTTGCCAATTTCTTACAAAGCTAAACAGAGTCTTAACTTATGATGCAGCAATCAGGCTCCTAGGATATTTACTCAACTGATCTGAAAACTTATGCCCACATAAAAACCTGCACATGAATATTTAAAGCAGATTTATACATAATTGCCAAAACTGGAAGCAACCAAGATGTCCTTCAATAGGTGAATGAAGAAACCAACAAATGAGTATACCCATACAAAGGAATATTATTCGGTGATAAAAAGGAACGAACTATCAAGCCATGCAAATACACAGATAAAACGTACATGCCTATTGTGAAATAAAAGAAGCCACTCTGAAAAGCCTACATAATGTTTGATTCCACATATATGACATTCCAGATAAGCCAAAATTACAAAGACAGTTAAATAAATATATCAGTGGTTGCCAGAGTTTAGGATGAAGAGGTTGAATAGGTGGAGCACAGAGAAATTTTTAGGGCAGTGAAACTATTCTGTATGATAATATAATGGTGGATATGTGTCACAGCATTTGTCATTCAAACCCTTAGAGTTTTACCGCACAAAGAATGAACCTTAATTTATGCAAATTTCAAAAAACATCATTCATAAGGTCCAGGAATCCCAGGGTGAAATTCAGAATGTCAAAAGAAAACTCTGACTTCATTACAAACATTTGAAACAACCTCACCAAAGGATATGAAGGAAAAAATACTCTTACTTAAGTAACTTTGGAAATGAATGAAATATGTAAGACCTGAGGCAAAAGAAGCTGTACATAAGAACTGCACTCTAGTTGATAAAGTTGTTTCTCATTGGGGTGTAGGGATGAGTTAACATTCTGAAACAACTGTACATGTGAAATTGAATGTCTACATAAATGGATGGCATAAGGTGAGGGCCAGTTGTCTCACTGTTAGAGTGGGAGCTTCCAGATAAACAAGGAGAGAAGGTAATAAATTAGAGCTGAAGACATTAGTATGAACTTATGTTAGCTTACTATTGATATAGAGGGTTACATATAGAGATATTTAAAGATACATGTATATGCATGAGTTAATGTACACAAATACTTCCTTGCTCTGTCAGCTGAGAGAGCCAAGATGCAATGATAACCCAGTAATAATGAGCACACTTTGTGTCCAGGTCTTGGTTTCTAACACAATTTTCTAATAAATAGAACCAAGACTCCCTAGAGAAATGGCTGATTCTAGGACAGGGGAAAGAAAAATATAAGATGTGCATAAAACAGCTTATTTTTGAGGAGGTAAATACTCAAAATGTAACAAAACAAATGAAACCCACATGAGAATGTGTCAAAGAACATATACATAGGAGACAACTGAAAGAGAGAGTCCCATGGCCAAGGACAGAACAATTCAAGGAACAAAATACAGGAGTAATGACCTACCATCCAAAGTATAAAATTAATATGAATCTGTGAGTCCATCTGATATAAATAATTTAATACCTAAATAAATGGGAAATAAGAGACAAGTCTTCCATGCAGAAGAATTCCAAATACTTCTTGCAGATACCCTGCCCTTAAGTAGGTGGAGCATAATTCCCCACTCATTAAGCATGGGCTGCGCATTGTGACTTCTTCCCAAAAAGTGCAGTATGGGAAGAGGCGGGGGGAAAGAAGAATAACTATGCAGTAGAGAAATGCAATCAACACCAGATGACCGAGGTGGACATCAACCATGACAAGCCATGTTGATAGCATGGACACTTGGTATAATGGGATGGGAATGGTGATCCTTCACCTCTATGTTCTTCCTTCCCAAAACCCATAATCCCAGTCTAGTCATGAGAAAAATATCAGACAAATCCCAATTGAGGAGCATTCGACAAAGTAACTGAGCAGTCCTGCTTAAAACTATCAAGTTCTTCAAAAATAAGGGAAGTCAAAGCAACCATCCCAACTAAGAAGAGGCTAAGGAAATGTGACACTAAATGTAGTGTGACATCCTGGATGGGATCGAGTACAGAAAAAGGACGTTAGATAAAAACGAAGGAAAAGAGAATATCATATAGACTTTGGATAATTAATAATGTATCAACATTGGTTCGTTAATTGTGATAAATTTACCATACTAACACAAGAGATTAGCAATAGGGGAAACTGGATGTGGGACTGATAGAAATTCTCTCTGCTACCTTTTCCATTGTTCTGTAAATCTATAACTATTCTAAAGTGGTAAAAAGTCTACTAAAAGCAAAACAAAACATGGCCATTGGGTCAGGATCTTGCACTCTGCCAGCACTTTTCCTGGATAGTGGCATCTAGGGAGGTGTCTGGGGGGGGTCTGTTTCTCTTGACAATGACTCCAAAATGAGGAATAATTGAGTGGAGAATATCTCCACCAGTCAGACTGTTAATACTTTGTACTAATGGGTATAAGATTTTGTGTTGGGAAAATGTGAAGTCTAATGTTCATTATATCATATCTTCATTAAGACATGAAAAATACATGAATTAAAGCAGTATCTGATAAATGCCACTGCGAGGGTGACACAAGGTGCTGTAAAAATGCTGAGGATGAGAAGATCAGACCAGTTGTATTAGCCTGTTTTCACACTGCTGATAAAGACATACCTGAGACTGGGTAATTTATAAAGAAAAAGAGGTTTAATGGACTCATAGTTCCATGAAGCTGGGAAGGCCTCACAATCATGCAGAAGGTGAAAGGCACGTCTTACATGGTGGCAAGCAAGAGAGAAAATGGGAGCCAAGTGAAAGGGGAAACCCCTTAAAAAATCATCAGATACCATGAGACTTACTACCACCAGAACAGTATGGGGGAAGCCACAACCATAACTCAATTATCACCCCCCAGGTCCCTTCCACAACATGTAGGAATGATGGGAGCTATAATTCAAGCTCAGATTTGGGTGGGGACACAGCCCAACCATATCGGCAGTCATAAAAGGCAATGTAGGATTTGGGGCACAAAGGAGTGAGCAGAGAATTCCTGGTATAAGGGTTCTTGTAGGCAAAGGTGCAGAGGTAAGAAAGAATTAGGATTAGTTCAATTTATCCAGACCAGTATATTCACATAGTCAAGTTAAAAATGAGGCTAGAGGCCAAGCATGGTGGCTCACACCTGTAATGCCAGCACTCTGGGAGGCTGAGGCAGGGAAGGGGGTGGGGATCATGAGGTCAGGAGATTGAGACCATCCTGGCTAACACAGTGAAACCTCATCTCTACTAAAAATAAAAAAAAAAAATTCAGCCAGGTGTGGCGACACACACCTGTAGTCCCAGCTACCTGGGGGCTGAGGCAGGAGAATCGCTTGAACCCAGGAGGTGGAGGTTGCAGTGAGCCGAGATTAAAAAAAAATGAGGCTAGAAAATGTGGATTCTTTGTGACAGCCAAAGGGGTGTCATCTATAGTTTCTCCATAAGAAAGTCACAGAATTAAATAAGGATTTTAAGCAGCGATTTTCCTGCATACATTGCCTTTCTTCCTCAGTCCAGTCCCAAAGGCTTTTGTCTGGCCACCAATGGTGGTTGTTATCTCCTTCAGTGTTGTTATACCTAATAGACACACGTCAATTTTTATCTCTAGTTTCTCCACTGAATTTGAATTTAACAACATTATTGATTGCTTTTCCTTGAAACAATGTTTTCTATCAGTGTCTGCAACACTACGCTTCCTGGATTTTCCCCTTCTCTCTCTGGTTACTCTTCTTTGCTGGTTCTTCTTTCTCCACCCTCCAGGTGATATGGTTCTTCAGGTCTCCCCTCCACCTTTCTCCTCCTCTTTTCCTATGTTTCTCCCTTGTCTCTAAAAATAATAATACACAAAAGAAAATCCATTTGGCCACAAGGCATACTAGCAGTTTCAAATGCAAAGCTAAGTGAGGAGCTAATGGGCCAGTCAGGCATCATGTCCCTAATTTATACTCCAGCCTCCTATGTAAGAAAAATGAGAGGTGGGAAGGGCATAAACGTGGAAAACATTAAGAAGGTAGGAGAGACAGAATTTTGTTACTGCTTTGATAAGAAAGGAGAGGGGAGAGGAGAGGGAACAAGGATGGTTCAAAGGTGTGGAGTCCGGGGAGAAAGATCCACAAATCACTGACAACGGGGAGCCTGGAGAGGCAGCCTCAGACAAGCACCATGAAGGCTGGCTGCTGGGAACCTGCGCCATATGCATGTCTGGCTTCCTCTCGTGCTGTTAATGACTTTTATAATTTTATTATCTATCACATCAAACCAAAGTTTTGTCTGAAGTGGGAGGTAAAGATTTCTGGTGAGCTTCCTCATTATTATGCAAAGAGGAAAGGCTTTGGGGTCAGGTCAAAAATGGAGTCTGACTCGCAGGATGGTCCCTGCTACGCATCCCTCGTAGCATGATCATGAGCCTCTACAATCTTGGAATCTTCTATAAAATGGGAATAACTACTTTGTGTGGTTGTGAGAATTCTAGGGAATACATACGGTCTGCTCTGGGCTGGTTCCTGCCCTGTGGTGTTTTAGAGCCCAACTCACCCCTCATTCCTTTTTCCTTTTTTTAAACTTTTAAGTTCAGGGGTACATGTGCAGGTTTTCTATATAGGTAAACTTTTGTCATGGGGTTTACCATACAGATTATTTCATCATCCAGGTGTTAAGTCTAATACCCATTAGTTGTTTTTCCTGAGCCTTTCCCTCCTCCCACCCTTCACCCTCTGGTATGCCCTAGTGTGTTCTGTTCCCTTCTATGTGTCCATGTGTTCTCATCAATTAGCTCCCACTTATAAGTGAGAACATGCAGTATTTAGTTTTCTGTACTTGCGTCAGTTCACTAAGGATGATGGTCTCCAGCTCCATCTGTGTCCCTACAAAGGACACCATCTCATTTTTTTTTTATAAGAGAAAAAAAGAAAGAGAAAGAAAAAGTGGGAGAGATAACAGAATTCTTGCTCTATTGCCCAGGTTGGAATGCAATCTTAAAAAGGTATCAAAAAACTCTTTTATGCCGTCAATTATACAACAGTGACAGAAAGGAATACAGGAAGAAAATAACAAACAGTCAACCAATATTTCATTTAGGTCTGTGAGATACTATGTAAATACTATAGAGTAATTCACTTTCTGTTATATAGTCACTTTCAGAATGGGTATATTATAAATTAACCCAAATCTCCCGCCATTATTTTGCGGGAGTCCAAATCTCTTTGCAATAAAAACTTGTCTTATGTATCTGGGTGCTCCTATATTAGGTATGTATGTATTTATAATCATTGTACGTATGTATTTATAATCATATATATATGTACGTATGTATATATAATCAAATACATATAAATCATGTATTTATAAACAATGTAACATTGTTACATTGATCCTTCTACCATTATGTAATGAATGTCCTTCTTTGTTTCTTTTAGTCTTTATTACTTTTAAAGTCCATTTTTTCGGAGACAAGAGTTACAACTCCTGCTTTTTATTTTTTCTCTCTCCATTTAATTAGTAAGTCTTCCTCCATCTGTTTAAGTCTTTGTGTATCGTTGCAAGTTGGATTTGGATACTACGTACCAATGGATTTTAACTTTTTATTCAATTTGCCTGTCTGTAACTTTGATTAGGGCATTGTATCCATTTAAGTTTAGTATTAATATTAATATTTGTGAGTTCAATATTGTAATTTAATGCTAACTGGCTTTTTTGTCCATTAGTTGATGTAAATTCTTCATTATGGAGATACTCTTTACGTTTTGGTGAATTTTTGAGATAACTGATACTGGTTGTTCCTTTCTGTTTGTAGTGCTTCTTTCAGAAGATCTTGTAAAACAGGCCTGGTGGTGATGAAATCTCTGGGTGCTTGCTTGCTCGTGAAAAATTTTATTTTTCCCTCGTTTTTAAAACTTAGTTTGGCAGGATATGTGATTCTGGGTTGAAAATTCTTTTCTTTAAGGATATTGAATATTGACCCCCACTCTCTTCCAGATTGTAGGGTTTCTGCTGAGAGGTCTGCTGTAAGTCTGATAGGCTTCCCTTTATAGGTAATCTGACTTTTCTCTCTAGCTGCCCTTAAAATTTTCTTCTTTATTTCAACCCTAATAAATCTAGCAATTATATATCTTAGAGTTGGTCTACTTGAGGAATATCTTTGTGGTGTTCTCTGGATTACCTGGAGTTGAGTATTATCCGGCCTTACTAGGTTAGGAAAGTTTTCCTGAATAATATCCTGAAAAATATTTTCCAACTTAGATTCATTCTCTTCATGAGATTCAGGTACACGGATCAATCATAAATTAGGTCTTTACACATAGTCCCATATTTCCTGGAGAATTTGCTCATTCCTTTTTACTCTTTGTTCTCGAATCTTGTCTTCTCGTTTCATTTCATTAAGTAGGTCTTCGACCTCTGATATCCTTTCTTCTCCTTGATCAATTCAACTGTTAAAACCTGTGCATACTTTGCGATGTTCTCTTATTGTGTTCTTCAGTTCCAATAATTCCCTTATATTCGTTTCTAAATTGTCTATTCTCATTAGGATTTCGTCAAACCTTTTTTCAAGGTTCTTAGTTTCTTTGCATTGGGCTAGAACATGTTCTTTTAGCTCACAAAAGTTCCTTATTATCCGCCTTCTGAAGCCCATTTCTGTTACTGGAACGCACTCGTTCTCCATCAGGCCTTGTTCCCTTGATGGTGAAGAACTGTGATCCTCTGTAGAAGGAGAAGCATTCTGCTTCTGGGTATTCTCAGCTTTTTTACCCTGGTTCCTTCCCGTCATTGTAATTTTATCCACCTGTCGTCTCTGTAATTGCCAGCTTTCAATTTAGGTCTCTGAGTGGATGTCCGACTTGTTGATTTCCAACGCCGAAATCTGAGCAACCCACTGCGCCGGCTAAAACTGCGGCATTAAGATTCGTGGTGCTTTTCTGCTCGGGGGATCTCTGGTCTGGCTTCCCTACTTGTCTTCCTGGAGATCCAAACGTCGATCAAAAGGGAAGCTAGTCTCGTTTACTCTGCACCGAGAACCGCCACGCTGAAGCGCTGGCAAAACCACCACGCCGGCCACAAGAGTCGCGCTGGCAACTCTTGGGGCTCCTCCACTGGGAATCCTAATCCGTAAGCAACAAAAATTTTTCTAAAAATGTGGCGTCCTCTCGTTCGGTGTGCTTTCTCTGGGAGCTACAATCCTGAGCTGCTAGTAGTCGGCCATCTTGGATCTCTCTACCACCATCTCATTTTTTATGGTTGTATCGTATTCCATGGTGTATATGTACCACATTTCCTTTATGCAGTACACCATTGATGAACATTTAGGTTGATTCCATGTCTTTGCTACTGTGAACAGGGCTGCAGTGGACATACATGTGCATGTGTCTATATGGTAGAATGATTTATATTCTTTTGGGCATATACTCAGGAAAGG
>PVKP010020960.1:0-39930 GCA_004027715.1 Plecturocebus donacophilus
GTCTTTGCTGTTGTGAAGGGTGCCACAGAAAACACACATGTGCATATGTCTTTACAACAGACTGATTTACAATCCTTTGGGTGTATACCCAGTAATGAGATTGATAAATGTTGTTGGGAAAACTGGCTAGCCATATGCAGAAAGATGAAACTGGACCCCTTCCTTACACCTCATGCAAAAATTAACTCAAGATGGATTAAAGATTTGAACATAAGACCTAACACATAAAAACTCTAGAAGAAAACCTAGACAGTAACATTGAGGACATAGATATGAGCAAGAACTTCATAACTAAAACACCAAAAGCAAAGGCAACAAAAGCCAAAATAGACATATGGAATCTAATTAAACTAAAGAGCTTCTGTACAGCAAAAGAAACTATCATTAGAGTGAACTGGCAACCAACAGAATGGGAAAAAATGTTTGCAATCTACCCATCTGACAAAGGGCTAATATCCAGAATCTACAAGGAACTTAAACAAATTTACAATAAAAAGACTAACAAACCCATCAAAAAGTAGGTGAAGGATATGAACAGACACATCTCAAAAGAAGACATTTATGCAGCCAACAAATATAAAAAAAAAATCTCATCATCACTGGTTATTAGAGAAATGCAAATCAAAGCCATGTTCAGATATCATCTCAGGCCAGTTAGAATGCTGGTCATTAAAAATCAGGAGACAACAGATGCTGTAGAGGATGTGAATAAATAGGAATGCTTTTACACCATTGGTGGGTGTGTAAATTAGATTAACCATGTAGAAGACAGTGTGGTGATTCTTCAAGGATCTAGAACTAGAAATACCATTGGACCCAGAAAGTTCATTTTTCTAAAAGAAAAACAAATCATGTAAGGTACATTTTTAAATAATCTTTGGGGGCATAGTATGAAAAGTAATATAAAAATTGACATACAAATAACTAAAAAATAGGCTGGGCACAGTGGCTTATGCCTGTAATCCCAGCACATTGGGAGTCCAGGTGGGTGGATCATCTGAGGTCAGGAGTTTGATACCAACCAGGCCAATGTGGTGAAATTCTGTCTCTACTAAAAATACAAAAATTAGCTGAGTATGGTGGCATTCACCTGTAATCCTAGCTACTCAGGAGGCTGAGGCAGGAGAGTTACCTGAACCTAGGAGACAAAGATTGCAATGAGGTGAGATTGCACCACTGCACTGCAGCCTGGATGACAGAGTGAGACTCCATCTCAAAAAAATATATGAAAAATGCAAGGTAAGTTTTGACTTCAGCAAAATAAACTATAAGAGGAAGGAAAATTAATAATAGAGTAATATTTGGCTCAGCAGTGAACAAATGTTTACCTAATCAGAGGGAGTGTATCACAGTAAATAAGAGCACAGCTGTAGAACTAGACTCTGGAATTAAATATCAGTTCTGCAACTTGAAAGTTGAGTGACTTTGGATACATTATCTGTGCCTTGGATTTCTTATCTATACATTTATAACATCTTTATCATTAAGCAAGCTGATACGTACATATATAACATGCTTAGAACAGTGCCGGCACATAATAAAAAGAATTTTTGTTTTTTTTGTTTACTTGTTATATTTGTTGGTAATGATACCAATTTACATGAGTCCATTCTCACACTGCTATAATGAACTATCTGAGACTGGGTAATTTATGAGGAAAAGACGTTTACTTGACTCACAGTTCCGCAGGCTTAACATAAAGCATGAGGGGGAAGCCTCAGGAAACTTACAATCACGGTTGAAGATGGAGGGGAAGCAAGCAGGTCTTCAGATGTCGGAGCCGGAGAGAAAGAGAGTGAACTACGAAGTGCCACACACTTTTAAGCCATCAGATATCATGAGAACTCACTCACTATCAGGAGAACAGCAAGGAGGAACTCTGACCCCATGATCCAATCACATCCCACCAGGCCACACCCCTGACACATTGGTAACAATTCTCCATTGTTGGAATTCACTCAGGGTGGTTGGCAAAATATTAAGGGAAATATTAGGGAAAGTTATAAGATTATAGTCTCAAACCTTTCGGAAGGCTAAAAGGTTTTTATTAACTTATGGAACAGGGTGACGGCAGCCAGTTCTTATCTTAGAGCATTAAGTCATAAGGTGAAGATTAGGGATAATAAAAGCTTCCTCGGTTAAGTCTGTTTACCCCATATTCCTTTGTCTCTACTGTGTTTACTTATATAAACATTATGCTGGATGGTCCTCCAGTGGGGAGGTCGAAGAAAGATTACCTGTTAATGGTGTTTATTCTGGGCCTCGGAACCAAAAGCTTTTATCATATGTAAAACCACTGTTTTAACTATGTTAATTATCCACAAGTGTGTTGACTTAGAACCTCTGTTATTTAATCTATACTGAATAAATGCAAGGAGGAACAGGGAGAAGGTCGTTGGTTAGCTGCAATCATCCTCTGAGAGCAGCAGACAACCATCCCTAGCCCACTCAAATCACTGTATGGGGTGTGTGAGATTTTTTCATTCATCTGTTGCTGAGTCAGGGTCTACAAAACAGACCTCTGCAGGTGGTGATCAATGTCTCACTACACAAGACTATGGTGGGGACACAGAACCAAACCATATCACTATTGAATTGGCTAAATTCATGATACATGGCATAACTACATTATTCAAATTCATTTTGAGATCACTTCCGGTCTATCTTTTACTCTCTTTTTTCCTGTTCTATTGCCTTGTATTATCATATTCCTGATTATTTTTCTTGATTACAGAATACTGTATTATAAAAAAGGAGAAAAATTTATCTCAGGATATGCTCTTATGCAGAAAACATTTCTCATTGATTTTGACAAGAGATAAGAGACCTTAGCAGGTCTAAAGATAACTTTAATCCAATTAAGACATTGCGGATTTGGCTTCAGTCTCTATGAAGTATTTGCTATTTCCAGTTATGTTTATCCTAGAATGTATTACATAGAGTCCCAACTTGAATATATGTAGTGTTTACTAGGGGCCCAATTTTCAAAGATATGTGACACACTAAAAAGCTCTACACCTGGACTCAGTTTATCAGCTATTCCTCCTCTAATGGATAGATGTTCCGTAAAATAAACTAATCACATGACTGGGCTAATTTCTTTGTAATTCCTTTTCAAAAGAGATTTTGGCTCCATTATTTATTGCTGCTTTTCAAGTTCATTTCAGATGGTTTCTTTTTCTGCATGTCCTGGTTCACCAGACCTAGAATTAATATGTTTGAGGTGGATTTTCAATCAAGTGGAAAGTATGAAATATAAACAGAATGAAAAACTTTTTTTTCAATATTTCATTGGTTACCTAGGGCTGCAGTAAAAAATTATCACAAATGTGTTGGGTTAAAACAACAGAGAATTCAAGATATTGGGAAGACATATCAGAGACTGGGAAATAATACTTGTAAAAGATATATCTGATAAAAAACTATTATCCAAAATATATAAAGAATATTTAAGGCTCAACAATAGGATAAAAAGCAACACCATTTAGAAACATAAAATAAGGAACAGACATCTCACCAGAGAAGATATATAGATGGCAAATAAGTGTATGAAAATATATTCAACATTATATGTCATCAAATAATTACAGATTAAAACAACAAGATGCCACTTCAAAGCTATTAGAATGACTAAAATCCAAAATACCAACCAACATCAAATCCACCTTTTCCCATACATCTTTATGCAAATTAAGTCACTGTATTATTCTGTTCTCACACTGCTGATTAAGCCCTACTCAAGCCTGGATAATTTATAAAGATAAAAGAGAGATTTAATGAACTCACAGTTTCACATGGCTGGAGAGGCCTCACAATCATGGCAGAAGGTGAAGGAGGCGCAAATGCACGTCTTACATGGTGACAAGCCAGGGATTGTGTGCAGGGGAATTGCCCTTAATAAAACCATCAGATCTTGTGTCACTTACTTGGCGTCACAAGAACAGCATGGCTAACATCCACCCCCATGATTCAGTTACCTCATGCCAGGTCTCCGTCAACACATGGAGATTATGGGCGCTACAAGTTGACATTTAACATTTAGGTGGGGACACAGCCAAACCTTATCAGTCACATTCATGCTTTCTTTGGGTTAGAATATGGACTTTTTTTTAAGAGTGTCACAATTCAATTCATTACAAATATGTTGAAATTTTTGAAACAGTTTTATGTACTAAAACATTTTGAGGAATCTGATGCTTTAGTGCTTAAAATCAAGACGTAAAGCTTAACCAGAGTACCAATCAAGGGGTTTTCATTACATTAAAATGAAGAGATTTTTTTATAATAAAAATGATAAAATTTAATACATGTAGTTCTTTTCTTCTTTTCTTTGGATCCATTCAGTATTTCGTTTCCTATATACAGGAAAAAATTCTGAATATGTCAAAAGCTTAGCTGTAAGAAACCAGGGCACAGAAAATTACATACACATTTGTAATTTCTTTGTCATTTATTCTTCATAATTTGATAGTTATTCACAGTTACTTTTTGAGTATTTATTGTTTTGCTTTAAAATGTCAAAAGGAAAGTAACATTGCCCCATTATGCATATATATTAACCTATCAGTGCTTCCTAAATAATTGTCTCATCTATTTTATTTCTGAAACAGAGTCTCTTAAGAAAAGTCAGCTCCCCTGCTTGTTCACTCCAGGCCCCTTTTTACCAATATTTGGCACATGTTGAAAATGGAGATTAATAGGTTACAATTATGTTCTAGCTGTGTCTACGAGTAGGAGAGTAGCTTATACAAAGTCATAATTCTCAAGCATATTCAAAATTAATTTTGCAAAATCAAATTTTAAAATATGACAATAGAAATGTACTAAAGCACATCATTAATGTGAAGAAAAATACTGTATGGCTAATCTAAGTAAGAGAAAGTTCTGAAGAATTTATATTGCCAAACTTTATTCATTTATTCAAGAAGAGCTCATAACTGTTTTGAAGCAAAATTTCATTTACAAATGTTGCATTTTTCTTCTTAAAAACCTGGCATTTTGCAAACTCGAAAGCAATTAAAATCATTTAAAATATTTCAAGGTTGGTAGTTGGTATTTGTTTTACAGCAATGTTCATCTGCACTCAGAGTGACCCATTTTGTATTCCCCTTGTCTTTTTTTCTTTTTATCACTCTACCTAACGTCCCTTGGAGTTCCTATCCACTTTCAAAGTGTCATGATCATGTGTTCTAATTCATGTGTCTTTCCTGGGTTCTACACTCTTTTTAACCTACATTTTCACAAGATTTTTAGATACTTAGGTGAAATTGATACTTTTTTTTTTAACTCAGTCTCATGCTGTCTTCCAGGTTAGAGTGTGGAATGGCGTGATCTTGGCTCACTGAACCTCTGTCTCCCGAATTCAAGTCATTCTTGTGTCTCAGCCTCCCAAGTAGCTGGGATTACAGGCATGTGCCACCATGCCTAGCTAATTATTGTATTTTCAGTAGAGAAAGAGTTTTACCATGTTGACTAGGCTGGTCTCAAACTCCTGACTTCAGGTCATCCAGCCACCTCAGCCTCCCAAAGCACTGGGATTACAGATGTGAGTCACCATGCCTGGCCAGATACCTCTTAATTCATGCCCCACACCACCGCTGGACTCATTTTCCTCTAGCATTTGTTTCACTAAGAAGAACATATGCTTAACTTAGGCTCCTTCCTTTCCTCCAGCCACTGAATCTGGCTTCATTGCCAAAGACACAAAGGGATCCCTCCAGAACTGTATCTATTGGTACAGCCTCCATTTCTCCAGTAATCTGCCCCATAAATTCTAACAACTTTATTCCCTGACATCTCCAAATTCTCTCACCTCAACTCATCAATACTGATATTCCATCTCTGCATTGCAAACTGTAATCTCTCCAGGCAGTGAACTGGGCATTGCTAGAGTTTATCCCATTCATTTTCATTTTCCTCCACCCAGGAATTATGATCTTTGGATGTGTGTGTGTTGGGGGACATGAAGGTTGGAGGGGTTCTAGTTGTTTAAGGTTGGATGGTAAATCTAACCTCTTTTATTCCATCATTGTGAGAAGTCTTTGCCAATGAGAATTTCTACTTAAATTTCGACATACATAAGATTACTTTTTTTAAGAAAAGTGATAAGCATTTTAAAACATAAGTCTATGTTCCCCTATGACAACAACTTTCTTTTACTTATTTTCTTTAACTATCTAATATCAATTCTAATGAAGCAAGATTTTAAAATATCTGTGAAATACACATGCTACCTATGAAGGGTTACCTAGCCAGGGATTGAAACGCTTTACTTCCAGCCTGCACAATCTAAGAATCTCTGCTCATAGATGTTTTGCTCCAGTCTTCATCAGAGGTAGGAAACATCTTATATGTAATAAGCTGTGATTACCAATAAGCTCAATGTACTTTGGAGAGATAGAAATAGTGAACTTTCATCAAATCCTGGTCATCAAGTTTTATATGCTAATTGAAGAGCTGAGTGCTACTGACATGCCTTTTTTCCAACTCACTTTCAGTTGTGTCAAACTTACTTTGAACATTTAAAACCAATAAAACATATTATTATATCATTGGCTATATACATTATATAGCCTTTTTTCAATACATTAGGGAACACTCTGATACTTTTCAAAATTTGGAAACTTTAAGGTACATAAAGGGTTTATTTCTTTTGAAAGAGGTAGCCATATGTTTATTCGTAGTGTGATAAATGAAAGCATAGTATTAACTGTGTTTATGAAAAACACATTTACAATAAAATACACTTTATTTGTGGGAAAGACTTTACCTCCCTTTAGCACACACACACAAAACCAACTGTATAGTTACTTGTCTGCAAATGTAGAATTAGGATCCTTAACAAAATTGCTTTTCATAGATCACAGTATAAAACAATGTGATAGAACTTAAAGGGGTAATAAATACACAGTTACAGTTGAAAATGTCAATGCTTCATTCTGAGTTACCAATATTAAAGTAAACAGAAAATCAGCAAGAAATAGAAAATTTGAATAGACTTCTAACTAGACCATCCAAGAAGAAAAGCAAAAAGTTACCTTTATGAAGTATAATATAAGGAATATTATTTCACATTCAACAAATTGCAAAATCACAAGTCTATATTATGAACAATTGTATGCCAATAAATTGAAAAATGGTGAAATGGAAAATACCTTGAAAGGTAACCACCACATTTCATTAACGAAGAAATACATAACATGAATCAAATTCATAATTAAAAATCTTTAATTATGAATTAAATTCAATTAAGTCAAATTCATAATTAAAAGTCTTTTAGTAACAACAACTATAACCGTCATTCTCAGCAAACTGACGCAAGAACAGAAAACCAAACACCACATGTTCTCACTTATAAGTGGGTGTTGAACAATGAGAACACATGTACACAGGGAGGGGAACGTCACACACTGGGGTCTGTATACCTATGTAAGAATCCTGCAAGATCCACATATGTACCCCAGAACTTAAAGTATAATTTAAAAAAAAAGAAATTATCATGTGTGTTTTGAATCTAGGTTTTCTCAAAACTGTGTTTCATCTTTTCCTTAATTTTATTTTCTTTGTTTCATTTGTATAATAAGCTGGGTAGAAAAAATACATGAAAATATTTTAGATTACTTCATACATATACATATTTACAACACATTTACATAAAATAGTTATTTTATCATAAATGATTTTGTTTTCATCCTCATACCTTAAATAATTTAGAACATTTAAATATTTTACTTTTGACCTTTATAACAACATGTATACCTCATTTATATTTGTGTATTCATTATAATTCAATCAATATTCCTTGAATGTGATGTCTAGTAAGATGGAAACTGTTAACACTACTTCTCTGGGGGTCACTTTTTCTCTTTCCACCATATAGCGTAATTTGCACAGATGTAGATTACTTTTGCAGATAGAAGTTGTTAAGTGATTATAAACCCAGAAGATGTATATTTAGATTTACTCTAAAGGATTTTCCTACTGTCACTTGACTAACAATAATACAAATAGTTTTTGCCCCCTTTTCTCTGCAAACCATGCAACTGAGTATAGTAAGAATGCTACCTTTAGTAAAGTATATACATGCCAAGTCACCCCTATTCAAGAGGCTGCTAATTCAGTTTGAAGTAGCTAAACCAATTTTTCAATTCAGTTTGAAATAGATAAAAGATTTTTAACTGTGTGGGAGAGACAGAAACTTATTGTTCTCAGCCATAAGGAAAGCTGTCTTGGCTCTTAAACACCTTCCTTCATGTTTCAAACAAACCTTTATTTCATTTTCAAGGTATTCCGCTGCAAAGCAACCTGGCAGATCCTTCAGTATATGTGATTGTAATATTCAATAGCTGAATAAGTTAAATTCCATTTGCTAAACAGTATAGCCTTCTAAATATATCATTGTTTGTTCTTAGGTAAAGAACGTGTTTTATGTTAAAGAAACAGTAAAGATAATCAATGAGAGGAAGCTTAATAACATAAAATCTAGACTAATGATAACACTTAGAAAAAATCAATGAAAGACAATATTAAGCAGATAGATATATATATACATACATATATATGTACATATATGTATACTTATATATGTACATACATATATACATATACTTATATATATACATATATATATATATAAAATGTCTACACACACATGCGCACACAGTCAGTGTTAGGTAAAATAGAATTTACAAAGAAATTTATCAGGTTTTGTAACTAAAACTAATTTGTTATATAAAATTAAAATGTAATTAAGTACAATTTATTTCTATATTACATATATTTTATGCCTATCAAAAGATGGATTAAATTGTAAATTCACTGTGGATGTAGGATCTGTTTTTTTATTTCTGATAATAATGTTATTTTTAACCATTAATTTTGCATTTTAATTTAAAAGCATTTTAATCATGTTTCATTTTTATACTTAGATAATTTTATTCTTTTATTTTTAGGTTTGATGTTGTTCATTATTTAATTGTAGGAAAATTCTTCACAGGGTTTTTTTGTTTTTTAATTTTGCTCACATTGAATTCACATTCTTATCAGATTTATTTCTAAGTTAAACATCTAACCAAAACAGCTCTCCTATATTATATGGTTTAATTAACCATTTTATTAGGTTTTCAAGCAAATAAAATGTATAAGATAGCTTTATTAGAATACTAGAATGTATATTGAATATAATACTAAAATGATAATTTATTGAATCTTCTGAATCACTCTGAAAAGTTGGAAAATACAGTTAATCCACGTAATCTTTTAACAGTAAATAAATACATAGCATTTGTATCTACTTATTTATTTTAATTAGAATACTAGAGTATGTGAAATGTACTGATTAATTTATTGCTTTAAGCATCTGAAAAAGCTGAATATAGATTGATTTTCAGACAGGATCCAACCAAGGTTAATCTATTTGCTCTTTCCTACAATAATTTATCCAAACTTTCACTGTGGTGTGCAAAGAGATAGTGTTTCTACAAATACTTCAAAGACTTCTTGCCCATAGGGCTGTTTACTGGCCCTCATATGAAAGTAACTAAGTAAAACTTAGTCAAGCAGCATTAGAAAAACACAAGATAAATATTACTTAGTATTAATAGACTTCTAAGGGAGTGTTTGCAGATCATGCCACATTTGAAAGATTTGTTTTATTCAAAAAAAAAGTCTGGGGGAGGAAAAGATGAGTGTATGTGTATGTATCACTGTGTTATATAGTATATATATTAGAAAAGACATGATATATATATTATGTCATAATATAAATAACTATATATAATATATATTATAAATGACAAACAACTGTTATGATTAACTGTTCTAAAATTAATTTATCTTTTAAAATAACATGTGTAAAGTCAAGTTTATTGACATTCTACTTTCATCACTGAAGGAGTTAGGGAAGTGAAAACTCCTTATAAAAATTTTAAAATCTAATCTGTCACAAGAATTTTAAAAGAAATAATATTTATTTTAAATAAGTATGATCCTAGAATACTTATTTAAATAAATATGATCCCAGAATACATAGTAAAAAAAACACTCTTTTGTATTTAGTTTTCCTATTGAGAGCAAATGTAAGCATTTTTTAGCTTGTATGTTTGTTCTAGAATAACAAACTCAGTGAGAAGATGAACTTTGTGTTTTTTCCATAAACCCCAGAAGAAGGCTTTGACAATAGCAGACACTTGACAAGATAACTGTTGGGTGAGAAAATAAACTGCCAACTATACCGAGAGAAAAGACAATGAAACCACAGTTGTGAAAAAAAAAAGTTTACATGTTCATTTCCCATTTACGTTTTCTTGCACCTTTCCTACTGTGCCCTCTTTCCTCTATTGCTCAGATGGAAGGTCACATTCTTGATCTCTGTATTGATAAAATAGATTTTATATCCAGATATTGTTGAGAAAAAAAATAGAATACTTCTCTTCCTTTTTTATTATCGCTTTTGCCACCTTTTCAAGCCTAAGAAACCCTAAAGATCTGGTCTTTTATATATTTGCTGCATATGAGAGTTTCTTACTAGGCATGAAGAAAAAGGTAGAAAAACTCTCCATCTATTCCCAATAGATTTTAAGCAGAAAAAGAAGAGAAATAAAGTACACCAGATTCCATGCTTCTGTTTTGTTTTGTTTTGTTTTCTCTATTTAGGTGGAAGAAAGTTCTAGGATAGGAGATATTTTGGAGTCATTAGTTAGGAAAGAAAGGACGGAGAATACCATGTTTATGAATATAGTCCCATAGAATCCCCAGAAAGACGCTGTGAGGACTTAGCAAAAACTCATGTGCCCAGTAATAAATTATTTTTTGGTTTAATACCTATATCTAATGTCCATCAGCCTTGGGCTAAAGTATAGTAGCATGAATAACCTGTGTCCAAATATTGAGTTTGTTGCTGTCCTGGCTCAACTTCAGTGAGAAGAAGCAAAGGTTCTGATAGAGAACTGCAATGAGATGTGTCAATGCTGAGTCCATGTTTCTAGGGAAAAATTGGGAGTGAGAATAGAGAAGACTCAGGCTTCAAGGTCTGAGGTGATGTGCCACAGTCACAGAGCAACAGTGAGAGAAATTCACTGTTCTCAGAGATCTGTACTCTGAGAATAACTGAAAAGAGAAAATCATAATCACTTGCCACATTTCTAAATGGTTAGCTGTTGTTTTTTTTATCACCAGAGACCAAGATGACTAAGAACATGTACTTTGCCTCTGAGGATCCTGTATTCTCTGTGTCACTTCAAGATCGTATAAGCCATATTAATTTCTTACATATGTATACACCACCTTATGTAAGGCAATATGAATGGAGAGGAAATGGGTTAGCTGAGCAAACACTTTTCAAAATGACTGTTGGTAATTGGTACTGAATTTAATGCTTTTTCCTTCTGCTACCCTGTTGATAGGAGTTGTGAGATTGGATTAATTAAAAAGAATGAACGATGTGTTTTTTCTACATGTGAACATCCTTTGAATGAGTTGTTTAACCATACCTCACTAATTAGTCAAATAATCAGTGTATTATTGATTGACTATTGAGATACAAGTTTACTCATATAATAATGTAAACTTATCCAACCATTATCAGAAATGATATTTGGAAAAGTATATTATCAAATTATTATTGTTATCAAAGTAGTGGCATATACCTACCAATGGAACCTATAAAAATAAATGAGAAAACCATTGTTAACACAATTAGTACTAATAGGGACATAAAAGCACATTTACATCTTGTAATTGGATGACTTAATTAGAGGACCAGAGAAAGAAAACCAACTTGAGTGGATTGGGTCAAAGGTCTCATTCAAAGGATGAAACTGTTAAGGTTAATGGAAGTTTAAAGTCTATGTGCTCTAACCAATTTACCATGTATTTACTGAAAATTAATGAATATTTTTCTTCTACATTTATAATTTCAACATGAAAAGTGCTTTATTTCTGAAATACTGAATATATGAAAATTCTACCTTTAGCTTTAATCTGACATATAAGTAATAATTCTTATTTTTATAGTAATCCTTACCTAACCATAGTATGATATTTTAGCAAATATGTACATATATAATAATTTTAAGACTAGTAGAAACTGATTTCTAGAAAAAATATTGAAAGAGCTAAGATTTCTTTTTTAACATCCTTTTTAAATTATAAGCAATATGTTTGATTTTGTATTCCTCACAAGCCTTTTGAAAGGTATACGAAGTAATAGTTTAATTTAGGGTACCAATCTCTCTCTCTCTTTTTTTTTTTTTTTTTTTTTACTTTTTGAGATGGAGTCTCTCTCTGTCGCCCAGGCTGGAGTACAGTGGCATGATCAGATCACTGTGGCCTCCACCTCCCCGGTTCAAGTGATCCTCCTGCCTTAGCCTCCTGAGTAGCTGGGACTACAGGCATGTGCCACCATACCCAGATGATTTTTTTTGTAATTTTAGTAGAAACGGGGTTTCACCATGTTGGCCAGAATGGTCTCTATCTCTTTACCTCACGTGATCCACCCATCTTGGCTTCCCAAAGTGCTGAGATTACAGGTGTGCACCACTATGCCTGGCTGCCAATCTCTTTTATTAGATTTATGCCTATGATGAAAGATAGCTGAAATGTTTAAATTTAGTGTTACTAAAATGGCAAAATATCAAATATTAGGATTCTTCTTTTTGTTGGGTTTCTTTTATAAAGTATGTATTTATATTTTTTAAAAATAGTAAATTATTCCACTGTAGAGTCTTCTTAATATCAGTTTCTTGGCTTTCTGATTAAGCCAACTGCAGCAATTGGGAAAGATTTAATTATAAATTATATGATTGTATTATTGTCCAGTTCACTAAATACATACAAACTCAGTTTCACATCTTGGGAAAAATTTTTTTAAATACGATTTTGAGTAGTAAATAGTTAAGTATTATTAATGTATCTTTTAATCATTTTAATTGTTTTATTTAACTAGAATCTAATTGACATATAGCATATTTTAGGTTCAAAAAGGGAAACTGAACTCAAATGCTTAATCACTCTAAGCCCTATATCAACAACTAAACTAACAGTACATAAAAACACTTACATACTTACAAAGACAAAATGAAGAAGAGGGCAAAACCAATGAAAAGATTTAAATACTAATACAGATATTAATTAGAATGAAAGATCATGAAAGAGAGAATCAGCAAGATGAAGGAAGTCACAGTATAAAATACAAGTAGGCAGGGATTACACAAGAAATTCAGGCCACTAGAAGCCTGGAAAGGCTCAAAACTCAACAGGTCTGGTGAAAGCCAAGATTGTAGATGTTCCATAATAACTAGTCAAAAAATGCAATATATTTTAAAAATATTTTATTCTGATTATCATGTTGGTCTTGGCCTGGGATATTGTTTGAAGCTAGTTTGACATGGTCAAAATTGAAATTTCTCCCTTTTAACTGGTGGGGTTCTAAAACAGTTTGAAATGCCAGCTGTTTTCATATTAATAAAATAATTACACATGGCAAATTATATCGGTAGTAATTTCCACTGAACAAGACCAGCATGCCATTTAGAATAAATTAACTTTCAGATTGCTTATTTCTGGAGTACAGGAAAGTTAATTGCTAGGAATCTTTCTATTTTCAACCAATTTATAAATTACAGAAAACTTAAAATAAATACAACTTATGGTTCCTTTAAAGAGCAAGATAATTTTCTAGAAATTAGTTTTCTCATGTTAAAATCTTGAATGCCTATAAGTTGCAAAATATACAATGACTTAAATAAATGTAATTGTATGGCATGTTGCTCAGAAATGTCAAAACATATTGTCAAAATATATTTTTAATATATAATTTTCATAACTATTCAATAAGCAAATTGAATCTGATGCAAATAAAATGTTACTGAAATTTTTGTGTGAGAACTTTTCTTGATTTTTTATTTACTTAAGCATTTTTTTTTGTTTTCTTGTGTTCTATCATCTAATGCTAAAAGACTTTAATAAATAAATTTTTTAGCAGGATAGCCAGTAGAAAATCGTATTTTTCTTGCATTAGCTACCCTAAAATACTTAGACTGATTTTTAACATCTCTATAAAAATAATTCTCAAAAAATTCACCCTATCTCTGCATGATATATAGTGGTAAATATCATGGATCTTTTTTTTTAAGTTTGAATATCTCTAGAAAGTAAAATATTCTATTCCACAGCTAGTCTCTTTAAAGTTAATCCCAATTTTATGTATATTTTAAAATAATTTATTTAGAATTTCAAATCTCTGCTATATTATTTTTGGAGAGTCATCAGTATATTCTTCACACAAGAAAACTTTGCCTTTTTTTTCTCATTCTGTTGTCTTAAGATACAATTGTGAATATTTTCAAATATTGTGTGTTAACTTTTCCAAACTATCTTCCTCACTTCAAATTGTATTAATTGGGTTGTTTCCATCCATTTTAAGAGACATCAAGTAAAGAGCTATGTATCTACACCCAACATTTCTAGAAATTGAAAGATAAAATTTTATATCATTCACTTTTCCAGGATTTTGAAAAAAATACTACTTGCAAGGCACTCTAGTGAATACTAAAATGATCCACAGTTACATGTGATACAATGTCATACTATTGATTGTACGTGTGATTTAAATTAACCTAAAAGTTCATATTGCAGGTAAAGTTCATTCAACAAGATATTATTTAATTTCATCCCAACCTCTGTCACTTTCTTATATCTTAAAAAGCAAAGAGACATATTCAAAGAATGGAATAAATATGTTTATATTAATAAATGAATTTTATGATTTTACAATGTGTTACTTCAATTATTTCTTCCTATTCTTGGAAAGTATACAATCAATTTATGTTGGGATTGAAAATAAAATGTTTTTGAATAAAATTATTGTGAAGTTAACTTCAGTTTCCAAGAAGTGGAATGAGCCATTTTTGGTTAATAAAGCAAGTTCTATGAATTTCATTTTTCATATTTCTCCAAAAATTTTAAGAGCACAAAAACCCAAGAGTGAATCTCAGAATAAAAATAAATTAGCAATTGTTGCAGAGAACTTGATCCCATACCAATTAGAAGCAGGAGCCTCGTTTTAAAAGTCATATGAATTTGAATGAATAATGAGTAGTAACTGACAGATCTCATATTCCCTTGCCAATGTTGCAGCTGAGAAACGCTTTCAATGTGTTTCAAAACCAATTCAACTATCTTTTGTCTTGGTGTAGGTTAATTATTTTTTTCTTTTGTTATCTTTATCTATTTCTATTTTTCCTGTTTCCCTTGTGTTTCCAGAAAATGTTAATAATCTTTTCCTAACTTACTGCATCTAGACTGTAACATTGAAGGAATTATTTTTGCTTACATTTAAAAAACTACAGATTAAAGTTTGCAATAAAATCATTTGTTAATCAAAGTATGAACAATACCATGAGATTTGATGAATAACAAACTTGTTTCTATTAAACTATTGAAAATAAGATTGTATATAAAATATAATTTATAAAATAATAATAGCACATTTTTCATATCATCAATAAAATGCTAATAAAATATTTTCACTGGACAAATAACTTATGCTTAAATTCAAGATACCAAAAAAATATATATATATGTATATGTTCATACCTACATAAATTGGTTGTTGTAGCAATCAGATTCCTAGCAGAAAAAGAGCAACACAACTTAAATGATAATCTAATACAGTTTTTAAAGGTATCACATAGAAAAATAGGCAGGACCAAGAGGATTAACAAAAGGTTTTGAAATATTATTTGATAGTTAGATAGCCATTTGTTTACTTCAGGTCTGACAAAGCAATGAATGCATAAAATTACTGGAATTTGGAAGGATCTCTTGCTCTGGAACTTCTGGCTATAGTTGGAGAAACATCATTACAATGAATACAGTGGCATAGTAGGTGAATGGATGCATGGGAAATTAATACCCTGTACTCCCTGCTTCTCATTATCCATTCTCCTCTCAGTGTCTCCCATTGCCCAATCCAATTAGAAACTATAGTCAGGTATCATCTGGGTAATTCTTTTATAGAAGTCAATCAACTAGAGCATTGGGAATTCCTCAAAATGGTCAAGGGTAGAGGGAAGACCTGGATAAATACAGATTATTTAACACAATATTGATTTTCAAAATTCACATGGGGAAGACTGGTTTCTTTTGAAAGATATTAAATAAGTTTAGACATTCTATCAATAACTCTCATATATTTTGGAGGACTGAAAATCAACTACCATCTCAGAAATTTTTCTTAACGTGTCCATCAGGAAAGGAAATCTGCAAAAATTTTTTTCCCGTTTTCTTGGTTGCCAGTTCGCTGTAATGATTGTTTCTTTTGCTGTGCAGAAGCTCTTGATGGGGGGATGGATGCAGCAAACTACCATGACATGTGTATAACCTATGTGACAATCCTGCACAGTCTGCAAATGTACTCCAGAACTTAAAGTATAATATAAAAAAAGAAGAAAAAAAGGAAAGTAAATCTGTTAGAGTTAATGCTCATAAAAATTATTTTATATCAGAATATTCTGACAGAATCAGAATCTCCAAAGTTCTTCACAGCCATAAGAAGCAGGCTGAATTTGACAAGGTGAAATGTAAAAGATATAATTTCTGTTGGCTAGATTGAAAAACCTACTAGTTCAAAGCACAGTATGATGCTCAGCAGAAGTAAAGGTAAAACATTCTTAGGAAGCTCTGCCTGTGGTCAGTCAAAAGCTTAGGAATTAACAGAAGTCATGACTGTTTGATATGGAAATCAAATCTAGAGTTAGAGGTGATGCCTTAGGATATAGTGTTCCTCTCTATTTTGTATTCGTAATGATATTCTGAGTATCCACTGTCAAGATAATTTAGCTATTGGTAGTTCTACATGATGACTTCTTCCAAGTGTTAGTTTCATAAACTAACATGATGAAATAAACTTTAAAGTAATAAATCACCTGATTCCAGAAGGATCTAGTGAAGGAATACAATAAATCACTCAGTATACTACCAAAAATAAATATGAAGATAAATATTTATAGTCAATACATTTAGGTAAAAGCATAAAACTAATGACTAACACATGCTGAGAATCTATTTCCTCTCAGAAATCTCTTTAGCATTTTTGCATATTACATTATTATTACAGCTAATCTACTGTGTACTGCATCACCAGATTACAGATAAGGACACTGGCACAGAGGGAAATACCTTGATCAAGATCACAGAGCTAATGATGAGGCCAGAACTTGAATGAGGTGATCTGGTTTCAGAGCCTTTGTTTTAGCTATTACTTTACACTTTTCCTTCCTCAGAGGTATTTATATGCTTTAGCAGATTACTAAAAATCAGATTTTTTGGCTTATTGGACCAGACATGCTTCCCAGAAGATTAGAAATTAAAAGTGCTCTTGAAACATGAGTTAGATTCCCTTGGTATCATCCTGACCCCTCCCCTCGCAGTGTTAGTGAGACTCAGTCCTCCAGCTGATCCAAAGTCAGGTCATGAACTATAAATTCGAAATCAACAATCTAAAAACTGTTTCCAGTCCAGAACTGCTGCACTCCTATTTAGGAGGCTGAAAACTTCATATTTTGATTCTCAAAAGTTCTGCCTTATTAATATGTCTAAAACTGGATTATTGCAAACACCCCCTTCAGAATCAGTGGGGCCTACAAATAATGGTCCCTTTTTTTGTGTGGTAGGAGAATCAAATTATACAGTATAGCATCGGGTTTTTTATTTTTGCTTGACACTGCAAAAAAGTCTCCAATTTGTTAGCAGGCTTATTAATTTTGGGGTATATCTCCATTATGTGTCATGTATGTGCCCAACCAATATACCCAGAGTGCATCATATTTTTTGTTTATTAGGACATTTAAGCAAGATGTCATGATCTGAAAAACAGATCTGTGATATCCTGGAAAGACAATCAATATCTCTCCTTGCTCAAAAAATAGAGAGTAATATAAACTGAAGTCACAGAGCAAAGGAGTACTGTGATATGTCTTCATGTATACATACATTCATGCATACATGCATGCATACATACGTGCATACGTATATACATGTATACATATTGCATGTGTGCATGCATGTATATGTACATACATTGGTGATTGTAGCATGTGCTTCCTGTGTTCTCTGTTTATTGGTATATAGTAAGCCCATTTGTCAGATCAAGTTGCACATCAAGTACCAGAAATTGCATTAATTTGCTTCAGTAAAGATATTTTCTAAAGCAGAAATCCTCTAAAGCAAAACTGTTGCAAGGCTTTAGATCATGACTTCAGCTGAGAACTGATGGCCCTTAGATTGTCATTTTCTTCCCTTCGGCTGTCCATTGCTATCACACTTTCCAATGTTTTCCATGTCCCTGAGTCGTATGTGCTGTATAGAACTGGTTGACATTGGTCCCGTAAGACTGACCTTTAAGGAAAACTTCATTTCATGTGACATTTATTAATTGCTTGAAAAATACATCCCAACGACTGCAGGATTTCCATGTTCTCCTCTTGCCCCAGTACTGATTTGTCTCATGTAATTCTAAACTGGTCACAGTTCTTACTTGAATATGAGTGTAACTCAGTTGACTTAAACAGAAATGAGACTTATCGGCAGAGAATTCAATTGCTCCAAACATGGAAAAGCGTTGCTGAAAATCAAGCTCAGTAAGAATTAAATAGAAATCAAGACAGGCACAGAACATCCGTGATCAGCCACCTCAGAGCACTGATGCCTTGTGACGGGACACTCACTGCCTCGTCCACTGTTGCCACTGTGTCTGGACTGCCGAAACTGCCCTGCTGGATTCCATTTCACTGGGACACTCGGTACTGTCTTATTAGACTCTCCACTCTGTTGGTTCTGCTATCAAAAATCTCTAAATGTCATCGTGCTTTGGCTTTATTTACTCAAGATTGTAAGTTGTTAGGGGTGGGAGAGAGGGAGGGCATGGCTGTTGAGCTCAGATAACATGTTGCCAAAAGGAAGGGATTATCCAGCCTTCTTCAGCTTCCATAGCAGATGGCTTGGTTGGCTTCCACCTATCTTGAGATTTCCCCCAAATCAAAAGGGTAGCCAAAACAGGAAAAATGTTCAATGAACTTACTAAACAAAATGGTAAAGGTAAATGAGGTAAAAAATAGAAGAAAGAAGAAAACTAGCGATAGTTCAAATCTTTAGATCAATTAGTGTCAATATTTTAGTGTCCTTTTTGAATATCTTTTCACTTTAATTTGACAGTTACTCAACTTTGCTCTTTTTAGGGCTATGTTGTACATACATTTCAAAGTTTTAAGTAAAAGTTATATTTTATTAAATTTGAAATATTTTTATTTAATACATATATATATGTACTTGGATTTATTTTCACAAACACTCAAGCTCAGAGATGATGAGGGATGCGTCAAAAAGCACATGTACAAAAGCAATTCTCTCTGTCGGAGAGTTGATTTCATACATATGTCCTTTGACGCATCCCTCATCATCTCTGAGCATTTGTGAAAAGAGATTCAAATCCCTCTTATGGATTTTGGTGTTCTAACAGATACTGTAGATCTATAGCAACCATTTAATAAAGAGTGACTTGGTTGGTGCACAATAGTTATGGTAAAGATGCCCTTCCTGTGTGCTGAATCATTCTGAGCCCTTCACTTGTGCTACCTTAATTATCACATGACCATTTGAAGCAGGCACCTTGGATAGTCCACATTTTACAGATAAAAAACCTGAAGGCACAAATGCAGAGTAACTTGCTGAGTCACCTGGCGACACAGAGACAGAACTGGCACAGGGAACAGGCAGTCTCCAAGATTTGCTGCTAATCACTCTATGATGTGAATTGAGGAGGTGAGTGCACTTAAATGCGTCTGTTTAATCAATTGCATGGCATCATTCTGGCTAAAATATTATGTCTGGTATGTTTATTTAGAAAAAAAAATAAAGTTATATAAAAACATCCAGTTAATTATTGGTGATAAATATTCCTGTGCACTTTATTAAATACAAGGCAATGAAGGATGTAAGGGGCAATTTGTATGGATCTTACAAAATGCAAGAATAATGCAATCTTAATATCAACTGTTTTTCTTTGTCAAATTGGATTAATGAACATGTATTTCATGTTAACTGAGAAAGAGAAAGTTAGCCTGCCATATGGTGGGTGTTACATTTGAGGAAAGGACACTGATATCAGGTCATGAGCCAGGATTCGGGGAGAAGAGGTGTATGTGAGTTAGGAAGTAATGGCAGGAACTAGACACCACTCCAGCACAGACAAGAGGCAGTGTGAGGAAACATCAAAATGTGGAACAGAAAGATGGGTAAACAGTAAGTATGGCCTGAAATTGCACAAGAAAGAGTAAAAGCACATAAAAGCTAACCAAGATGCACGCTGATGGGTGGATTACGTTCTAACAGGTTTAGATCACACTGCTCCCTGCATTCTCCATGATTTTTAGTGCGGCAGATCCTAGCTCCAAGTCACTCTCAAGCTGCTGGGCAACTAATGTAGATAGCATAGCCCTTGCATCTCAGACACCCCAGCCTCCAAAACTGTAAAAAATAAATTTGTGTTGTTTATAAGTGACCTAATCTATGGTATATTGTTATAGCGCCTCAAACAGACTTGTTATGTTTTGCTTGGAGAGAAATTTCAAGCATTTTCATCAACATGTTGATCAATAGTACCTAACCGATATGATATGCCAATAGATATTTTTGGACGCCAGTTGACAGTGAGTGAACATTTCACAATTACCAAGTCTTTAGATGTACACCATGATTCTCTGGTAACAAGGGGTTCCATGAAGCACTAACTCTGTGGAATACATTGCCTAGACCAATATCTGGCATGACCCTCAGTAACTGGATAAAATCACAGGCCCTTGATAAAAAGCTCTCTCTTAATTATGGCAAATGGGATGTTTACTTCTACTAAAACCTCTCTTAATCTCTCTTTGTATGCAACATCTCTGTGAAAGAAAAATTCAGTTTCAGGAAATAGAAAAAGACAACGTGTTTGTCTTCTTAACATTTTCTATTCTAGGAAATGCATGTGCTTTTTTATAAGGGAATACCATAAATCACTCACTATACTACAAAAAATAAATATGAAGATAAATACTTATAGCCAACGCATTTAGGTAAAAAGTATAAAACTGATGACTAACACATGCTGAGAATCTACTTTCTCTCAGAAGTCTCTTTAGCATTTTTGCATATTACATTATTATTACAGCTAATCTACTGTGTACTGCATCACCAGATCACAGATAAGGACACTGGCACAGAGGGAAAGTACCTTGATCAAGATCACAGAGCTAATGGCAAGGCCAGAACTTGAATGTGGCAATCTGGTTTCAGAACCTTGGTTTCAGCTATTATTTTACACTTTTCCTTCCTCAGAGGTATTTATATGCTTGAGCACATTACTAAAAATCAGATTTTTTGGCTTGTTGGACCAGATATGCTTTTTTATTCTGAAAGGTTATTCCACTCAAAAGTTTCTCATACAGTAAAAAATAATATATTGTGTTCAATCTTTCATTTATAAATATGTGCACACTTTTTACTTTTTACAACATTTTACAGTAGACACATGAGAAATATAAAAAATAATTATATAAAATGAAGAACTTGATCCATTTTAAGCTACAGGTAATTATAAAAAGGAAAACAAAGGTTTTAAAGGTCAAGGAAACAGCCATCTGCTTAACAACCTGACCATCTGTGAAAGATAATTCAAGGCCAGCTCAAAACTCAGAGGGCCCTAACTGTCATCCAGAAAGATGCCTTATATGTTATTCTGTACCTAAACTCAAGGTATAAGGCACAGATTGCATATTATTATCATCCATTTTTATTTATAAAGCAATTTAGATTTGCCTTGTTATTTACAAATGGTGCCGTTTTTCATAATTAAATTACTATGAAGATAAATTAAAGTGAAAACATCATATTAATATGCATATTTATTAGAATTAAAAATAATGCTCAAATATATTTGATATTTTGATAAAATTAGATATATACAAAAGTATACATTTCACTTATATCTAATATTATCTTTTTGAATTTAAAAATATGTATTAGTATAAAATATTTCTTAAATGCAGGCATAAGTAAAATTGAGTTCATCTGCCAGCCACATAATAAAATGTAAGTCCCCTCTCAGTACAATCCTTGAGACAAAATAAATGTATAAACTTATAAATACAATTTAAACATAAATGTGCATATGTTTGTGTCTGTATGTGTGGCAGGTATTTTGAGTGGCTAAATTTAAAATTATAGAATATTTTGAAACATCTTGGAGATTTCCTAATAAAATGTAAGGTACACTCTTCCACTGTACATTTCTGTTATTATATCTTTTATTGATATTTAGTTAAAAAATACTTTTCCTTCAGGTTACCTCATTCTCAGCATTTGTAACTTTTCCTTTATCTTCTGCAAATATGTTTTTCTTCCATTGTTTAGACTAATTTTTAAAAAAATTTTTATACAATATGTGTTGTTCATTTGAGGGTGAGTTATTCTCATAACAAATCAAATTAATGAATTATTTTATGATTGCTGTTAGTTCCTTGGTCAGTCTTAGATTTTCAAACAATAAAAGTGCACCATCTGAAAGCATCCTTCAGTAACAAATATTAAGCCCCATGTCTGCACAGAATGCAGGTCTAGACACTGAGGAAGCAGAAGTGAACAAGAGTTTCTCCTTCTCGTGGAACTTGCATTTTAAAGGGACAACTTAAGAAAGCAATGAGGCCAGGTGCGGTGTCTCAAGCCTGAAATCCCAGCACTTTGGGAGGCAAAGGCAGGCAGATGACCTGAGATCAGGAGTTCAAGGTGAAAACATGGTGAAACCTTGCTTTTACCAAAAACAGAAGAATTAGCTGGGTGTGGTGGTGGGCGCCTGTAATCCCAGCTAAACAGGAGGCTGAGGCAGGAGAATCACTTGAACTCTGGAGGCGGAAGTTGTGACACTGCACTCCAGCCTGGGCAACAGGAGACTGTCTCAAAAAAACAAAAAACAACCAAAAAAAAAAAAGGCAGTAAATGCGCTATAGTTAAGTAGGGAAAATCCAAGATTAAATCTTGGATTATAAGTATCTCTTTTCTGATCTCTTCTATTGTTTTCACAATTAAGCGTAAGCACATGTATCAGCATTTTCTTCAAAACCAGCTTTGCTACGTCTCGTTTAAGAAATCTTTCAAGACTTCAAGGTATACAGAATTTTAATTATATTTTCTAGTCATTGTCTTCAAGGTGGTTTGTTTGTTGTTGTCACTGTTGGAGATTTTTTTAACTCTAAGATATCAGTCCCTATGAATTTGGTTTTATCACAGAGCATCATACGTTGTCCATTTTTGATTCCATCTTTCTGAATGTCATTTTTTTTTCAGCTCAATTTCTTTCAACTGCTCTTTCTTTCATAATTGACCTGACAAGCAACCTCTGTCATCTACCAAAGTTGCTTGTTTATGGACTCTGTTCTACTCCATTGATTAATCCTGAGTCAATATTATGGTATCAACGTTACCATTGCTTCATAAGAAGTCCCAGTATAATGAATGGCAAGTTGCCCCTCTTAAACCTTTTGAGAAATGACCTGACTATAGTTAATACTTTAAATATTTGATACTTTTATTTTCAAGATCCATGAATTGCTTTGCTGTGAAATCTATACCTACTTCATTGATTATATTTAAATTTAGGGACAATTCTCAGCTTATTATTATTTATTCTTCCTATTCATGGCATGGGATATGTCTATCCTAAGTTGCATCTGTTATAATAAATTTCAACAAAGCTTCGTTTTTTTGGAAGAAGTCTCAAAATCTGCTTTACAGCTTAACAAGTGAAATGGGATAACAAGAAAAAAATGTAGCTTTTTGATGCTGTAATTTTATTTTGTTTCAATTAAACATTGGTTATGCTAAATTTTTGAAACTCTTTAAATGTTCATATGACAGATGACAACTTAAATGCAGTATTTTATTTTCACTGGGTATTTTTTTAAATCATGAGCATAAACAGGATCATCTGCTTTCTCTGACATCTACTTCTATGAATACCAAAATATCCAGAAATATTGATTTATTAGTACTCATCAATTTATCTGTATATTTATTTGATAATTCATTTATTAAGTAGTAATTTACTAAGAAACTACTATGTATTTAATATTATCATAAACATTTATGCAATAAATAATAATGGCAAGACCAGATTGTAATACTGACATTTGATTTAATTTTCTTGCTCTTAAAGTATATTCTAATTACGCTACTTAATTTTTTTTAAAGTAACTCTGTGTATAAACTCATTTAAATGAGTAAAACTCAAGTTTGATGGTAGAATATTTCACCTCTATTCAATGAAGAATATTGTGTGTGTGTGTGTGATTTAAATATACAAATATATAAAAGGAGAAAATGAGAAACAAAGCAGGCTTCTTAGTGAAAAGGTATTAAAAAAATAAAAATCTATTTCCTGTTGACTGTTTGGAATTAAGGAGCTTTTCTGAGATAAGATTATTTTAAGAAAAACTAAAAATCGGATGCATTTGGCAATCCATAGGCTGTATTTATTTTTGCATTAATATAAAAGCTTGATGATTTTGATGAACAAATATATAAGCATATCATAAAAGACAGTCTCAAGCCTCTTAAAAAAAGCAAACACAAATATCAGCTGACAAAGCATGTTTATGACCTAGAAATGACACCGTCACCAGTGATTAAGACCTACAAGCAAGACCAGTTCGTACCTGTACTTTGAAACTCACTTGAGCATCAGATACCTTTTATGTGTGTAGAATAGCCGGGAAAGTAATTGGTTCTACTTATAGCAATAGCAAGTTCAGCATTTTGAGTATTTTTTCTTTCCCTAAGTGATGTACATTTTATCTCTACTCAGCTGAGGCAAATGGGGGAAAAAAAAGAGGTTTGACTCAGCATTTGTGCTTAGATTCATTAGTGAACTGAAGAAGGGAAAATCTAAACCCTTTTCAGATACTCCCTACTTAAAACTTCAAATGATATGAAGCAGAAATATTCCTAAAGTATGTTAAACAGGAAGAAAAATTACTTTTTTTAAGGTGAATTCTTCCCATCATTAATATAGTGGTTTATAAGGAGATAGTCTATTTCTCTTAGAATTTAAGCAACATTTGGGGAAATCTGAATCACCTACAGAGCATTTTAGAAAATACTATTCCAAGGACATGCCCCCAGAGATGATGCTTTAATTGATCTGTTAAGAAGTCTTAGACATAGCATTTTATTTCTAAAATCTGCCAGTGCATTTCTCATGTATGCCGAGGACGAGAACCACTGTTCTAATATATTCCCCACTGCTCTCACTTCACTTTGGAAGTCATTAATTTCTTTTGAGCACTAAGGTATTCGAGTCAGCTATAGATTATCTAAATCTACATGCCTAATCTCTGATGATGAATAAATAAAAGGGTATTTGTCTTTGGATTTTGAATGTAAGATCCATATTCAAACACAGACATGATAAGGGCCAATAGTGTAAAAGCAATTATATAATCTCTCTGACTTGTACACCTCAGTTGGCCCTTCTGTCAACAGTTTATGAAACACAAGTTGATGACTAAGAGAGGGGGAAGTCATAGGGCATCTATAAAAATATTATCAGGGTAAAAGCAGCTTAGCATCCTTACTACCTGTTGAGTTCCACTTTCCTTCATATTCTGGGGAAATTAAAGACTGCGGGACAAAAATCATAACTCTACCTCGATGCACAGGTGTAGTTGCCCCATTTGCCTTCTCTATCTTATTCAAAGACAGGTGACTACAAATCAAGTGTTTAAGGACCTCAACTTCTGAAGATTATGAAAGTAGAAACAGCGTCCACAGCCTATGCTAATAAATGACTAAAAATATGGTGGGAGAGAAGACACATTTTTATTTTAAAAGTATGATAAAAGCTTAGAAATTAAAGAGTAGAGTGTCTTCCTCTACACATATGCAAATAATTATATTAGCTCACCGTTTTTGAATGCTTTTGTGCTGGTATTTGTGATGGACATTTATTACTCACCTTCCCAGAACCCATCATTAATATACAAATATAATGCAGATAACACACATACATGTATTTATGGAGCTTTCTCTCTTCTTCCCTGCCATGTTTCATTAGGGAGTAATAGTCATGGTACCACAACACTCTGGCCAAAGCGGAGGATCTCAGATCCAAATCAGTGTGCTCAAAATTCTTCTCTGTGGAATAAAAGCAAACAGAAAGGTGCATGATAGCAGGCTAATACTTTATTCAGAACATTGCTAATTCCTAGCTATATTTTTGCCTGTTTTGCAAGTTTCTTTACCAGATATATGGTAAAGAAATAGTGGAAATTTCCACTATTGGCCTATGCCAATTGGAGATGTGATTCTACTATTTGCAGCACAGTTTTTTTCAATGCTGTACTACTAGAAAAGCATCGTGACATTTAGTACTGTATTTGGAAGTATGATGCAGAAAATTAAAAAAAGAAGAATCATGTTGTTATTACTTAATAGTTGTAAGACTTTTAGGCAAGATATTTAATTACTTTGAAGCCTGCATATCTTCATGTCTAAAATAGAGGATATGTAACAACTTTCTTCATCATGTTATTGTGAATATTAGATGGATTCTGTGCTTAATGCAGGAGGTCAGATACATAAAAACTAATAAAAGTGTTAATATTATTGTTCACAGATATTTTAGTTCAGTAATGTATTTTCAGTTTCACATATAAAGAAACAAGCTCAGAAAGGTTAAAATAACTTGTCTAACTTTGTTATGATATACATGTGATTAGAAATTGAAATTTACTTGGATAACACAAACCCCAAATCTGTACTTTTTTAATAATTTGAAGTAAAGCATGAATACAAATACATAGACATCAAAACATAAAGTAGCAAGTCATTGTAAGTACAGTTGTTTAGATAAGTGTACAGTAACAATTCCTACATGTAGAGTGAATATACCATGTAATATCTGCTCATATGTAAAAATAGAACATTTGTAGCACCCCGATATAGCCATCCTATGATCCCTGTCAAAAAATTCTCCATTCTCATGACCATCACATTTAAATTTGACTGTTCTTAATTTTTGTACAAATAAAATTATATAGAATTTACTTGGTGGTACATGAGGGTCTTTAATGAGATCTTTCCATGTCAAATGTAGGATTAGTGTGTTGATTTAAATTGCTGTTTAGTGTTACATTGTATGTGCATTGTATACCTATTTCAATACATATTTACACATTCTACTTGTGAGAATAACTTTTTTGCTCCATTTTGAGGATAATGGAAATAGTGCTTTTATGAATATCCCTATACATGCCTGTTGGTGCGTGTTCATATGCATTGCTATTATATGTATATCTGGAGTGGAATTTCTGACACACAGGTTGTGTATACGTTCAATGCAATGGAGTCGTTGCAGTATTTCCTTTCTCCTTCTCCTCATCAACATTTGGAATTGTCAGTCCTCCCCCCACGCCCTCTCTCCACTTCCTCACCCTCACCTACCACATGAGTATGCTCTAGAGATTGCAGACTGACACATCACATTGAGTTTTAATTTTAATGTCTCATACGTTGGCTAATATTTTAGCTATTTTTGTTTTGTGAAGTGCCATTTAAGTCTCTTGGCCATTTACCTTTATATTTTCAACCTTATACTTTCATATTTTTAATCTTTTTCCATAATTTCTTCTTCCCTTCTATGGCTTGTTTCTTGTTTCTTTTGTTTTGTTTTTTCCTCTTAATAGCATCGTTTTATGAACAGAAGTTTTAAATTTTAATATGATTCAAATTATCAATCATTTTGGTGTCGTATTTAAGAAACCTCTGCCAGTCTTATAATCATAAATTGTGCATTATCTTTAAATATCTAAAATTTTCTATTTATCTTTCTTATTTTGACCATAGTCCATTTAATTTATTGTTATTTACTTGAACCCAGATACATTTATTGATGAAGCTATCATTTCCCATTATTGTATAATGCAAATTTTTAATGAATCAAGAGTCTATGTTAGTATAGATCTCTTATTGAACTATTTACGCTGCTATATTGATCTTTTTATTCTTTGCCAATTACAGCCTTCTATATTTGTTGATTTATAACCAATATTTTTATATAGCAGTGTATATCATCCAACATTGTTCTTATTTAAAAACTGACCTATGGTATTATACTGTGACTCATGACCAATATTCCTCCACCAGTAACACCAGCATGTGAATCTCTAGGTGAAGGTATTCAATAGATACTGATTGGATTGATAAAATGTAATTACCAGAAAAAAAGATCTTCCATATCAATAAATTTCTACCTGTGGCTTCCAGCAACAAGTCATTAACCTCTGAAGCACTAGCAGAAAAAAAATTAATATATTTTTCCTTTAAAAAGCAGTGTTACTAAAATTAATTTTTCTTATCAACTGACATATTGGGAATTTAATCTCTGAAAAGCAAACAAAATATTTTAATTAATGTTATTAGTTTACTATTCAGAATATGACTCAGAAACAGCCAAATGGAAGAGATGCATGAGGCAAGATATGGGGAAATAGTCCCAGAGCTTTCATGACCTCTCAAGGCATACCACCCTCTCAGCACCTTAATATGGTCACCAACTTGGGAAGCTCCAGAAAACTTTAATTTTGTCCTTAATTCCTCACTTACCCTGCCAGAATGTGATATCTAAAATGAAAACTCCACAAGAGGAGGGGCACTACCTGGTTCATTGCTGTATCACATATATGTACAGCAGAGTGGAACATATAATAGATGCTCTGTAAATATAAACATTTGTTTTAAATGAATACATATGTAATTTTATATTAATTTTAATCTATACTTGTATTTAGCCTTTTCAGTGTGTCAGAATTTGTAAAACAAAAATGCAAGCAAAGATTCCGATTTATTCTACATACGTACCAGTCTTCCTTCATGATAAGCCTCCCCCGATTTTTTATTTGTTTGGTTTTATCTTTGTAGAGTATTTTAAGATGGCCAACTAGGGCAATTGCATGTCAGTTCTCTTCAGAAAGAAGACAAATATTACCTTTGATTGGACAAAGTTTGAACAGAAAATGGAGAGGCGAGAACCAGAACCTGTAGGAGCACCCACAGGAAGAAGCTGAGATACTACAGAAAAGCAAAGCAGCAAGAGCCTTGCTGAAATCGATGCCAGAGGAGCTTAGACCCCAGTGGAAATGGTAGGGGGAAGTGCTGCTCTGCTCCCCTCCACCCTCTGACAATCTGCCTTACTGTTAAATTTTTGGTGGGCCCCCTCTGCCCTCATGAACCAGGGCAACACTATTGGTGGTGATAGAGAATTTCTGAGGAGCAGAGAACCAGGTAGCTAATTTGCTCAGCCATGCCCATTCTTCCCTCAGATCCCAATTGGCAGTGGACACTATGCCAACCGTTTACTCGTGGTGTCATTGTCCTGCCTGGAAATGATCCACCCTTGAGTCAGTGAACCACCAGACCTGCAAATATACCTCGCAAAGGACACTGACTATGGCAGGCACAGAGGACCTGCAGTTCCCCAGGGAGCTGTGGGTCTCTTGGAGATCTAGCCCTTGGCACAAGCCACCTGTAAGGGAGGGAAAGTTCAGGCACCATAGTCTCCCTTGGATAAAGAAAACACAGTTGCATAGCCAGTCACTGAGGTGGGCAGCACTAACAACTGGGAGTGAATGTAGCCGGGGGTCATCTCCCACCCTCCATGTCCAGCATACATTGTTTCAAGTGCAGCAGCAATTCTTTCCACTGGGGTCTGGCAGGTGCACACTGAAAGAACCCCTGTTCACCCCATAAAAGATAGCCTACACCTGCTCAGGCTTTCACAAATTGTGGGGCCCAACTCCCCCTCCCTACACAGACCAGCAGTGCCCTGGCAATGAGAGGACAGGTCACAGAGGTATCTCTTCTTGGACACTCATTCCAAAGGTAGCCATCATAAAGGTGGATCTGCCGTCCACAGCTGCATTGCACCTGGAAACCAAAGGACAATGCCTTTATAAACAGCAGGTCAAGGGCTGGACGCAGTGGCTCATGCCTGTAATCCTGGCACTTTCGGAGGCCCAGGTGGGCAGATCACCTGAGGTCGGGAGTTCGAGACCAGCCTGACCAACATGGAGAAACCCCATCTTGACTAAAAATACAAAATTAGCTGAGGGTGGTGGCTCATTACTGTAATGCCAGCTACTCAGGAGGCTGAGGCAGGAGAATCACTTGAATCTAGGAGGCGGAGGTTGCAGTGAGCCAAAATCACACTATTGCACTCCAGCCTGGGCAAAAAGAGTAAAATTCATCCTAAAAAAACAAAACAGTAGGTCACTAGACCCATGACGGGAATGATAGGGAAGTGGATCACATTTCTGCCAGATCAGAATGAGAAGCTGGTATATCCCCCAACCCTATCCCAAGACGTCAGAACACCCTATCACAATTTCTTCCTGCCCCCGCCCCCCATCAGGGTGGATGTGACAACTCCACATCAGCCTACTCGCTGGCTCTTACTGTTAAGCATCATCTACTGGATGGAAGCTCGAACTGCACCATCAAAAAAATTACATATCCTTGCAACAAACAGCATCTGATAAAGCCCCCTGATGAAACCTATCCACAGTCAAGGAACCCATATAGAGTGTTGGCCTCCTGCAAACATCCTGAAATTAAGCGAAATTCTCATACACAACATACATGATAGTCATATCCTCAAGGAAAAAAGAATCTAAAAAGTAAGAAAAGCCCCATTCAAATGGTAGCAAATTCAAAAATAAGAAGTGACAGTTCCCTTAGATGAGAAAGAATCAGTATCTACATAATGACTCTGGCAGTCCAAAACCAGAGTGTTCTGACACCTCCAAAATATCACACTGGCTCCCTAGCAACCAGATTGAAATGCCTGAAATGATAGGTAAAGACTTCAAAAGATAGATTGCAAGGAAACTCAATGAGATCCAATAGAATGATGAAAATTAATACAAAGAAACTGAAAAAATGATCCAGGATATAAAAGACAATATAGCTATATTAAGGAAAACCAAACAGAACATCTGGAATTTAAAAATTCACTAGAGGAAATTCGAAACACAGTTGTAAGACTTAGGAATACATTAGACAAACCAGAAGAAAGAATTTCAGAGCTTAAAGATGAGTTTTCATGAATTAACCGTTCAAAATTTTTGTAAAATGAATAAAGCCATCAAGAAAGATGGGATTATGTAAAACAACAAAACCTATGTCTTGGCATTGCTGAAACAGAAGGAGAAAAAGTCACCCCTGCAGAAATCATATTTGAGGGAACAATTAAGGAAAATGTCCTCAACTTTAATAGAGATGTTGACATCTAAATACAGTAAATTCAGAAAACTCCTACTAGATACTACAAAATATGACCATCCCCAAGGCACATAGTCATTAAACTATACAATATAAAAGCAAAAGAAAAAAATATCTTAAAGGCAGTTTGATAAATGGATTAAATTACCTATAATAGAAATCTCATAGGACAAATAGTATCCCTCTCAGCAGACACTTTACAAGGCAGAAGAGATTAGAGGCTTATTTTTACCCTTGTTAAAGAAAAAAGAAACAGCCAAAAATTTTATTTTGGCAAAATAAGCCTCATAAACAAAAGGGAAATAAAGTGCTTTCCAGAAAAACAAATACTAAGGAAATCTGTTACCACCAGGCAAATTCTAAAAGAAATACCCAAAGGAGTTGTAAATATAGAAACAAAATAACAATACCTGCTACCATGAAAGCAAATGTAAGTGCAAAGCCCACAGACCCTATAAAGCAAATACGTAACTGAGACTACAAAGCAACTAGCTAACAACATTATGTCAGAAACAAAATCTCACATGTTTATATTAACCTAGGACATAGCTTAAATACTCCACCTAAAAGACATAGAGTGGTGAATTAATAAAAAACAAGACCCAATCTTCTGTTGCCTTCAAGACACCCTTTTCACATATAAGGACACCCATACACTCAAAGTACAAAGATGAAAAGATATATCATGCAAATGGAAGGTTAAAAAAATCAAAGGTAGTTACTTTTGTATCAGATAAAATGTACTTTAAACCAACAACAATAAAGGAAAACAAAGAAGAGCATAACATAATGTTTTCATTTCAATGAGAAGATTTATCTGTTCTAAATATATATGCAGCCAACATTGCAGCACTCAGATTTATAAAATAATTACTTATTTCCCTGATATATAGAAAGCCATAAAGCAATAGTGGGGGATTTCAACACTCTATTAACAGCATTAGAAGATCACTGAGGAAGAAAACTAACAAAAAATTTCTGGACATAATTTGGAGAATTGACAAAATGGACCATATTGATATATATAGAATACAACACTGAACAACACTAAAGATGAAAATGAAAATACATTCTCATCTTTACAGAGACAATTGTCTAGGAATGACTATATGCTAAGTAACAATACAAATTTAAATAAATGTAAAAAAAATTCATACCAAGCATCTTCTTAGACCATAGGGGAATTAAATTAGAAATCAATACAAAGAGGAAATCTCCCAATCACACAAATACATGGTAACTAAACAACTTGCTCCTGAATGACTTTTGGGTAAACAATATAATTAAGGCAGAAATGAAAACAATATTTGAGAAAAATGAAAACTGAGACACACAACTTATCAAAACCTTTGGGATAAAGCAAAAGCAGTGCGAAGAGGGAAGTGTATTGTACTAAATGCCTAAATAATGCATATACAAAGATCCAAATTAACAAATAACATTGTAACTAAAGGTACTAGAAAAACAAGAACAAATTAAACCAAAAACTATCAGAAGAAAAGAAATCTGGTGGTCAGAGCAGAGCAGAACTATGTGAAACTGAGACCTAGGAACCTACAAATGTCACAAAACCCAAAGTTTTGTTCTTGAAAAAAAATAAACAAGATTGATAGATTGTTAGCTAAATTAACAAAGAAAAAAGAGAGAAGATCCAAATAAGCACTAGCAGAAATGGCAAAAGTAACACTGTTATGTTATGGCATAACTTTAATAGATGGTGTTCCAAAGTCCCTAAAGTTTTATTATTCCTTTCATTCTTTTTCTTTTGGCTTCTTTGAGTGGATAATTTCTAATGACCTTCCTCCAAGTTTACTGATTCTTTCTTCTGCTTGATGTAGTGCTGTTGAATCCTTCTAGCGAATTTCTCAGTTCAGTTATAGAATTTTTTACCTTCAAGATATCTGTTTGGTACTTTTTAAGAGTCTCTATATTGTTGTTGAAATTCTCTCTTTGTTTATTTGTTGTTTTTCTGACTTTGTTGAGCAAGTTTATGGTGATTATTTTGAATTCTCTCTCATTGAAATTATGTATCTGTTTTACTAATTTTGATTTATCAAGATTTATTTCTTTTTTGAAACACATTTCCCTGTTTCTTCAGTTTTCTTGACTCATTCTGCTGCTATCTGCATATTAGAAAAAAAAACAGCCACCTCTCCCAGTCTTCATGGACAGGTCTCATATACGAGAATACCCTGGTAATGAGCCTGTCCAAAGATTCTGCCTTTGAAGATTTCCTCAAGCCTTCATGCTGGTCCAAACTGCCATCTTTGTTCTCATTGGCCCAGTCATTTAGAGTATACTTATCCTGTTAGTGCTCCATGGCAGGTGAGATAGAAGCCACTACTTTGGACAGTCCTTAGAAAAAATTGAAACATTGGATGTGTGGTCCAATTTAACAAGGAAAACTTTTCATGAAAAAATCAGGGTGCTGAAAGTTTCCTTCTGATTACATGGCATTCTGCTTGGAGTCATGGTGATGGCAAAAATGTATCTAAAATTTTCTTGGAAGGTGAATGTGACTGGTGTCCCTGTTATCAGGTGCAGGATTTTCTCAAATAGTTTCTGGATTACTCATGCACAAAAAAAACACATATATGTGTTTTGTCACTGAATTAGTTTCTGGAAAAGAGAGGTCCTAGGCTTTTTATTCTACCACATTGTTGACATCACCCCCCCTACCAGATTTTATATTCTTCAGTCACCTTTTGTGTATCCCAGTGGGAATAGTTGCTTAAACTGTTTTGCCTTATTCTTGCTTCGTATATACTTGGAAGAATCAGCTTCCAGAAGAGCTCTTCTTTAATTTTAGAGCTAATGAAGGCAATCTTTTATTTCCTTTGTTAATATTTCACCTTACTGCATGTATGTGTGTGTGTGTGTGTGTATGTGTACAAAATTATTTTAACTCCATGAGTTTTTCACACTTAATAACTTAAAAATTAAAATTTGTATTACAGTTGATAATACACCATAATTCACAGACTATACTTTTATTATTTTTCTTAGTAATACAGAAATCCAAGCCATAGTTTAAAATCAGTGGCATCCTACATTTGATAAGATAAAGCATATACACATGTGTTTGACAGATAGTGAATATATGCATGAATATATGTTTATATACTGTGTGAGACAGAGAGAGACTGTGAGCACAATTCTACTAAAATAATTTGCAGACGTTGATAACAGGTAACAGAAGCACTTGCTTCCTGAATTTGCCACCATTATTACTTTATAAGGGGTTCAGAATGACCAGAGTCAGGATTTTTGTGCTCTAGTACTTGCTCCAGTAAATGTTGTATCTAGAAAATTGAACCTTTCCCGTCCTGAACAAGAGTAATTCAATATGGAGCATCAAACAACATTCTGAGACGAACTGGAAAACCTAGTCTTTGTATTACTGGAAAAAGATTTTCCATTCACACAGAGGTGATTGCTAAACATGTGAGCACAAACGTAATTTGGGAGGTGGGAAGAATGCATATAACAAGGAATAAAGAAGAGAAGATTAAATATTGAATCACATCTATCTTTACAGAGAAGGAAGGGAAAGCCAATCAGGAGAAAAGTCAGTTGCAACATTCAAGAGAAAAGCAAAACTGTAGAACCAGAAAAACCAAAAAAATCAGTTTCTGATAAGAAATGTCAATCATAGGCTGTATTTGACTTAACTTGTTCTTAATGACCTCCTTAAGGAGAAATACAATATCAATAATTACTTTTTAATTTAGGCACAAATATGTGATAGAAATTTATCAATTCATAATCCAAGAAACCAGAACGAATGTGCAAAATATGAAAAAAACTATGCTTATAGTACTAACTTCTGAACACTGCAGTTGCTGGAACTAAAATTGGCAGGTTAAATAAGGAACATTAGCTTTAAGTTTCTAAAATATGTCATTTACTACAGTGAACAAAGTAACCCCAAAACATTTTAGACAGAAATCTTTAATATAGTAAAATTGTTTAAATATGTCATTTATCCATTAGGCTGTCAGACAACACTCCCACACACAATGAAATGCCTGCTTCTTGACAGTTGGAGTTGAGTGGGAAGATCTCTGCACTATAAAGGCTAAAATAAATGCCCTAAATATATATTGCACAGAAGGAACTTCCAGTTAGAGAAAAATATGGCATTAATATAAATAAGCTCTGCATCCAAAATTGTTGGGAAACATAATAATAGTACACTCTTATGTAAAATGTTAGTGAAAGAAGAAAATTGAGTTAGGACTAGAAAATAGGAATTTGGTAGAAATTAGTATAATTGAATATATCCATGGCATAAAATTGCAATAAAAAGTGGTAGATTTGACTTAATTTCTTGACAAAAGGATTATTTGATTTAGAAGCAAAAGTATAATTTATTTTAATATGCAGAAACATTCTAGTGATAATAAAAACTGCTTTTTCTATAAATAATGTAACTAATTATTGGCAAAATTTGTCAAGATAGCCATGATGAGAAATATGGTGGTTCACTTTTAAAGCACTAATTACACAAACATAGTTGACCATTTCAAATTATAGTCTCCTGGACTCAAACTTGAAATGATAACCAATAACAATGCCGTCAGCCTCATCAGCAACACCAAAAAACTGTCAATTATTTAAGTTTGTGGTGAGAAGTGTCCACTGTTGGGTACTTCCCAAAAAGCATTCATAATTCTAGCCACAGGTTTGCAAAGGAAATACTGTAGTCCTTTAACAAATTAAGGAACTGATGCCGAAATATTTATCCTCCCCAAGATCACAGAGTTTTAGGGAAAAAAGATTGTGGAATTTGAATCAGTTGGATTTAATTTAATAGCTTATTGTTTTTCACTTACAATTATACTTGTTTCTATATGTTGACTACATTCTGCAAGTAGAATGGACTTGGAACTAAAATAGCTTTGAAACTATTTGACTATAGCCTTAAATATTTTGCCTACTTTCTCCAGATCTGTTTACCTACAAACTGAAGAAGATCCGTAAGTTTTCCTCATTTAAATATATTCTACACTTTTCCTCTAAGTTCTAAATTTGGCAAAATTTGTGTTCTTTCAGTCAATCATTGTGTGAAAAATTGTCATGTGCTTTAACATTGTAAGTGCTAAAGATGAGTGGTTGAAAAGACAACCAAACCCTTGAGTTTGAGTCATTCAACTATGAAAGTTATGAAATAAATACATGACATGATATATTCATTATAGATACATATATATATACCCACACATTTGTTTATGCACACATATGGGAAACATAATATTTAATACTGTATATATAATTTATATGAGATGAAATTAGGTCATGAAATAGATTGCAACTGATGGGTTGTAAAAGTGTATTAATATTCCTTTTCTTAGGTGACATTTGAACAGACTAAAATGAAGTGAAGTGATGCCTGCAAAACAGCTGGAGAATGTCATCAAAGGTATGGATAAAAATGAAGGGAAAAAAGCCTGTGAAGTGAGCTCCTGGCTTTTTAGTGTCAGCAAGGAAACTGTATAGCCTTGTTGGAACAAACATCCTGAAGGGTAACTACTTTCTATTTACTCTGCTGCAATCACCCAAGTGTGTATTAATATTTTATTTTACTATGATATTGAAATAACCTCCTACAGTTCTTCCATTTCCGCTAGTGTTCCAATTCAGTCAATTTTATATAGATTAGCCATAGAGGTGTGTTCAACAGTCAAATCCAATCCAAAAGCTACCAATGAATTACGATCATATTCATAAAAAAATTTCAGATTTCTTACTGTGGTCTAAATGCCTCTACATGCCCACCTGTTATAGGACTTGATGGTGGGCAGGTAATGAGGCATAAGAGGAGGCATAATCAATGAAAACTCTTGGATTTTGACCTGCCTAGTTAAATCATGATGCCATTCATGGAGATGTGGAAGATCAAGAGAAACAACTCAGAATAGACGATTCAGTATTTAAGATTAAATGTTGGACCTATTACGTAGAATACATACAAATCCAATTGGACAAAAGTAGTTGTGAAGATAAAGACAGTAAACAGTAAGTCAAGGGATCAAATATTTCATGAAAGGGAAGAATTTCTTAGTAAGGTAGTATATTTTTGCTGCAATAAGAGATTGTGTGCACGTGAGTGTGTGTATACAAGTACATAAATACTCTGACGTTGAGTCTTAAAGAGAATGGGATTCTCAAAGATAAAAATACTTTTTAAAAAATAGCAAACGGTTTGTAAAAAAACTACCTATGCCATCTTCAGACAATGGAAAATGAAAACACAAACACTCAGACACAACCCACCCAAACACACTGTGAAGACTTTCAAAAGGGGAAGAGTTGTTATTAGAAAATAACTAGGTTTGGATAAAAGCAAAATTTAAAAGAGGATTTTAGGAAAGAAATAGAGACCATTGTAAGAATTTTACTTAAGAAAGGCTAAAAATTCCAGGAGCTGATGGAAAATCATCTGGGATAAGGTGGGAGTGTTAGATTAAGTTAAACTAAGATACATAAAAGGTCTACCAGGAAGAGAGACTTGGAGTCTAGTCAGAGGTTTGGTAAACGGTATAAATGACCTCGTGGGCTCCACTCAGGGGCGTATCACAGAATGTAGAATCCTTAGGAAGTTGGTGCGTGAGTGGGAGGAGGAGGGATAGATATAGGCAGGGGCTCTGAAAGAAACATATGAAGATTTAAATACATGTCTAAACATTGTTTCTTTCAGATGTCCCTATTTCCCTTTCATGGTAGAAAATGCAAATATCTTTACGTCAATTATCCTTTAAAAACCAACAATATATGGGCTTTTAAGACAAATTAACTGGAAAATGTTAATATGAAAATTAACATTGAATCCAACATGGTATTAGGTTTATAAATAGAATAAAATACATCTTTCAGTATAAATAGAACATTGCAATTTTGTGCTTCTCTGTTTTATGTATTTTCTGTTACTATAGAAACCTCCTCTGTAGAACCATATAACTATTTTAATCTTGTCAAGCCTTTTCCAAGGTAAAAATGATCAACATATAAAACAGCATTCAATGAAGAAAGAATTTACAGAGTTTACAAAGGAAGATTTAATTTAAAAAGTATTCTATCTATAGTCAAAGTTCCATATTATCCTATGTATCTACTATGTGGAAGCAAACTCAATACTCAACCTATCTGTGTGTTCAGTGATTAGAGTGATATTCTTAATTTTCTCTAAATCATTTGCAACGTGGGATTTTCAGCAAGTTAATCTGTTGGTTGATTGTAATCTGTGTGGCAACACAGTACAAAAGAAAGTGAAATTTCTCTATGAATCCCAGCTCCATTTACTACTCATACAAGATATTCGTCCCAGTAAGCCTTAGTATCTGCATCTGTAAAATGGGTGTAATCACAATACCTGTCTCATAATTGTGTGTGTTTATGAACTGAAATGACATATACATCTAAAACTGCACTTTAGAAAAGTCTCATCACTTTGATATCTATCATTGCCAGGCAATGAAAGTGAATCCTGTTAGAACGAAACTCTCTTGCGTTCTGTTTACCAATTACCTGCCTTATATTTAACATCACTCTATCAGAGTTACAAACATAAAATACTTAAAATATTAGACAAATAATATCTTTAGTAACACTCTCTATTACTAGAGATTTGAGCCTGTCTTAAAGTGTTCAATAAAAACAAATCACTGAAAGAAAGAAATCCTACATGTTGTTTATATATGATTTTGAAAATATCCTATATAGAGAATAAATCTCATATGTAGAATATATACAGAATTATAGAATATATAAAATATAATCCTACATATAGAATAAGACACATATGTAAATATTTTAATGCTTTTTACAAATACAATGAACAAAACGTTTCAGATTAATAATAAAAAAATTATGTGACAAAAGGTTGACGTGAACTCCAAAACACATAGCTTTAAATTATGCTCTGAATGAAGAGGTTAAGAATGTGCAGCAGGCCATTTATTTTAAAATCATTAAACGACACTAAATCAAATATTCCTAGTAATGTATTGGAAAACACACCATCAACATTTATAGAGAATCTAGAAAATTAAAGATGAGCTGTCAAAACCTAAATGATATTCTAAAAGAACAGTTTTAAAAATAATGCTTTCTGATAGAAAATAACTCAGAAAATGAGAGGGAGAGAAAGAAGTAACTGAAAGCTTATAAGTAACCACAAAGCAATCATGAATGCTTAACTAGATATATTAATGTGGAACAGAATGCTTTATTCATAGTTTTCAGGATTTTTCAGAAGTGACAAACTACAAATAGAGCATTAAACATACAGTTGTTCTTTTATATAATGAGTTTTTATATGCTTGAAAATTTCCCTATTCAGGCTTCAGTGAAAAAAGAGAAAAATGGGACAACCAAAAACAAAAGTCTTTTTGAGATAGGGTCTCACTGTGTCACCCAGGCTGAAGTGCAGTGGTCCGACCCTGGGGCACTGTGGTGGTCTGACCCTGGGGCACTGAGGTGGCCCGACCCTGGGGCACTGCGGTGGTCCGACCCTGGGGCACTGCGGTGGTCCGATCCTGGGGCACTGTGGTGGTCTGACCCTGG
>PVKP010020961.1:0-39916 GCA_004027715.1 Plecturocebus donacophilus
AAAAAAAAAAAAAAAAAAAAATGTAATGTAGATATATTGTAATAACAGTACCCCTGTATTGTTGGGTAAGCAGATATGCATGAAGCTGAAGTATTTGGCACTGTGCCTGGTGTTCCATTCCATATTTCCTTACCTTGAATATATTGCTAAAGCTTCATGCTCTCTTTTTCTCTCCTGATTTTTTCACTTATCAAAAGTGATTAGCATTGCCACTGTAACCATAGAGGTTAAACAAAGAAAGAAAACAAAGATAAATTTACAAAATTGCTGCCGAATTGAATGTTTTACTTACTTATAAGCACACTGAACAAAGAGTTGCACATGTTACAATAAAAGGAACGCATTACTTATAGGGTTTATATGTGTTCTTACTAATACTGACGTGAGAATCGCATTTGTTTTGTTTGAGCCTTTGTGTGAAAGGGTGTAGAGAGTAGAAAATGCATTTTATTACATGTTAAAATAGGACTAGGCCTTACATTCCAACTGAATTATAATCATATAGGTATGTTTTTGGTGTCATCGTCAGAAAGTCATCTTAATGTTTTCAATTTTACCTTCCAGACTTTGAAATGGTTTATTTCAAACATGTCTACTATATACATATGTGTGTGTGTATGTATATATAAATATGCACACACATATATTAATATGTAGCTTATATTGTAGAGACATTGCATTTTTGGTGTAGGGAATGATCTTATAAATCATCTAGCATAGTTCTTTTGTTTTACAGATAAAGAATCTAAGGCCCATATAGGCAGACTAACTTTCAAAATCTAGCTCAAAAGAGTATGCCTGTATAGTTCTTGAATTCATATATTGTGTTTCATTCAAATATCTCATGGTAAAGAACTTTTAACAATGGACCTTTTCCAAATACTATAACACTAAAGGTAACTTGTGGGCCCACAGGTGTTAACTAAGCATTATGCAGTGTACAATAATTGGCTCGATTGTAATTCTCATTTGCTGTCCTCTTATGATCTTGGTTAGGATACTTTTTATTTTACCTAATTTTGTAGCCTGGGACTATATAGAAGCCATGATTCAATGTTATGTTGTCTATTTCAGAAGTGAAATCAAGGTGGGCACCGATAGTGAGTGAAAATCAAGATGAAGGTCAGATGAAGGGGTATGGAGCTTTGAAAATAATTTGAAATGAATTAATTTCAATTAATTTCAAATGATGAAAATAATTCATTGTTTCTTTTTGCATTTGGTATTCTTTTATTTTAAAATGAATCTTAAAACTAATTGGAAGGCATATAGTTGAACCTTTATACTACACATTACTGGCCTAGAAATGAATAATTTGCCTTGTCTTCTGAGAGATATAACTTAGGTCATTTTTATTTTTTGAGTTTTATGGAAAATGTATAGCCATTAAAAATAATAAATTAACAATATTTTTAAAAGCATCGAATTCTAAGCAAATCATGACTTTAGAATAAATAAAAATGTATTTTGAATATAAAATGAAAAAATGGATTCACTACAAAGTTGGGTTTTTTTTCTAGTTACCAATGAATCAGGCTCCATATATCTCATTATTTATTCTTTGATTATAGTTAATATAAAGTGAAATAAACACAAGCAGTGTAAAGATGTACTATCAATTTTAATAATAAAAGACAACAAATAAATTTATTCAGCACCTGTAATATCCCTGCTGGTATTTTCACATATGTTGACAAACATGTGAAAGAGTAGTATTTAGAAGGGAGATCATAAAGCTAGAAAGTTTTTAGTCTAAATTGCATCACAGTATCTGGATCAAAATATGCAGCAGAATTTATTCTTCAGTTCTCTATTTATTTCAAATGTAGGAACAGAATATAGAAGTTACAGGAAATGTAGAGGTATGCTAATTTTTTCTATATAGTAAGACTATATTTTGGATTTACTTAGATTTCTTCAGAGAAAAATATGCTTTTAGCAATAATTATTCTGATAGTTTCATAATATAACGTAAAAGATACCTAAAAAATTGAATGATAATGGCATTTATTGGAATGTCATTTCCTTTTCCTTTATTGATATGTAGTAATACTTTCACTAATAAAAAAGAAGGTTTGTAGATTGAATTATTTAAGACTTAGAGCATGGTATCTCCCTCTCTCTTTCTCTCTTCCTCTCTCCTTGCCTTTCTCCTTCCATTTATCCCTTTTGTGCTCTCATGTATGAGTATGTGTAATTCTTAAAGTTAATAAAGCCTGGGTCTGGTGGCTTACACCTGTAATTCCAGCATCTTGAGAGGCCTAGGTGGGAAGATCAGTTGAACCCAACACTTCAAGACCAGTCTAAGCAACATAGTGAGATCCTGTCTCTACAAAAAAATTTTTTTTAATTAGCTGGGCATAGTGTCATGTGCCTGTAGTCCTAACTACCTGGGAGGCTGAGGTGGGAGGATCACTTGAACCCAGGAATTCAGAGTTGCAGCGAACTGTTTATTATTTATATATTGTAATAAATAAATAATAAACAAAATTAATAAAAACACATTTTAGCAGGAAAACAAGAATTTGAATGTTGGTCTCCTTGAGTCTCAGTCTATTTTCTATAATACTATAATGCTATATTCCAAATTATGTCTTTTAGAATATTTTTTCTGCAGAAATATAATGCTATGTTTAAAAAAATGTTCATTGTCAAACTGGTAGAGACAAAGACTGATTTAAAGTCTTTCTCATAGGACTTCTCAGTACCTTTAGTATCTTTATATGAACTATCAATTTCAAAGAAAGCCTATTATTATTTAAGTATTCCAAACTTATTTTCCAAAGAACACACATGTGCCATGAAATATAATTTTGGGAGGTACATTCCACTTTAGAATTGTAAGTAATAGAAAAAAGAAAATCTGTAAAAATTAGCTGTTTCCATTAGCAACATCAAGAAATTCAGGTACTTGGGGTCTCAATTCAAAAGCAGAGAATTAAATATTCAAAAGGAGAAGAAAAGATACATTTAATTTTTTGTAGGGCTTGTTTTAGTTATCTTTCAGTTAACACCTGTAGAATAATTTTTTAAAATTTTCTGTTGAAACTATCAGTACTAATGCTGTCAGCTTTGATGTTAATTTTATTATAGAATTTTAAATAAGAATAATTTTTCCTTCAGTGGTAACAGGATTTCTTATTTTAATAAATAAATTGATGAATTTATTTCATAGATAGATGATAAATATATCTATGTATTTCATAAATAGATGAAGGAATGAATGAAGTCTCTAAGCTGGCTACCATGCCCTTCACTATGTGCTTCTGTTGCTAAGTTCTGCCTTCTTATCAATCAGGCAGCATTTGGTCATTTCATGAATTATTCTCTGTGTATGCCCTTTCATTCTTTCTTCTTTCTCCTAATATTCATATCCCAAGAGAAGTTAAAATGAAAAATGAATGAACTTGTGTTCTCCAATCCATGGGATCTGTGATCAGACCTGTAAAAAGCCAAGAAAAGCCCCTATTCAATATATACAACAGATAAAGACTGAACTATCACCAGAAGAGTATGCATAGAGACAGACTGTGTCCTGGGCAGCCAACTCCATAATCCTTGATATCACTGTATTTGTTTCTGAAAGCCACGTCTTAAAGTATTTGAGCCGGTAGCTGAGCAGGATCCAGCTGCTAGTCAGCAATTTTTTGCTTGAACCATATTGTAAGTCCAGCACTTCATGTAGAGAGTCTACAAACCATCAGCAGAAGAATTTTCTGCTGCTCATAGAGCATGTTGTTATGCTTTCTGGAAGGAGAAGGGGAGAATCAGGTAAACCATGTGACTGTTAAAAACTGAACTGCAGTGTGGAATTCGTACACTGGAGGTCACAGAATATCAGTAATTCACCTAAAATTGGTAATTTACTGTCATTTCTATTCTGGCCCATTTTCTCCTATACTGCTTCATTACTTCAAGACCATCTTTTCTTATATATATAAGTATTATCCAGTCCATCATTTCTTAATTAAAATGTGCTTGCACATTTTTTCTTGCAAACTCTCAGATGTTCTAAATGGCAGATTTTTTTCTATAATACAAGATTCTAAAGAATAATTAAAGGCAGGGAGAAAAGAATCAACTGTGGTTTAGCTTTGTCAATGCCACAAAACTTGACAGAAAATTGACAAATATTATAAAAGCTGGTTGGGGTTGGCAGATATTAAATCAATTTCCTTGGCTTGCTAATTTCTTACTAAAGTGACAAAAGAATTTGTGCAACTGATAGGGGCCCTTCAGTAGTTTGAGTAGTTCAGCAGGTGCTCAGAAGCCCATCTGACGTCCATCAAAACCCAGCTAGGTTCATTTAAACTAATAGTTCTACTTTTTCGGTGTTTAAGACCTATGCTCATCTGAGACTAGGACCTTCTTTGCCTCCAGCAGCAGCAAATCTACCCTGCTGCTAAAAAAAAAAAAAGGAAAAAGGAAATGATCCTTACATTGTCTCTTTCTCAGACTGAACTAGCTGGAGCTAGGATTGATTTTCCTCATTTGAAAACTGCAAATGCTACATAGCCAAGCCAAAACCTTTATAAAGCAACCAGGCAGGCTCTACAGGGCTGAACAGTCAGCAGGCTTTCTATCTCGATATTGAATGGACCAAGTGAACATTTTTTCTCTAAACATCTTAGGTTGACGGGACTTTTACAAATCCCTCTTGTACAAATACAGATGGTTTTACTAAGAGAATATCAACTTATTCTTTAAATCTAAAGAAATCTAATTTTATAATCTGTAAGATTGAGAACAGAAGGAGCTGTAAGTCAGATGATCACACTTACTATCGTTTTCTTGGAAAGCTGTTACCTGTGATGCTAGTGAAATGGCCCCAAACATCGGATGGCTGTAGAATTTGGAGGACTCTTTTTAGTACTCCCAAAGATTGTTTGGAGGCTCTCCAGGCTCTCTGCTTGTACTACCATTAAAACCCATGCAGAGAGCTGCTGACTTAACGTGTATTTCCGCAAATTTGCTTAGTTCATGCACCAAGACTAGAGCCCTGACTTTGAAAGATGATGCATGTAATAAATCCCATTTATAAGTTATAGAAATATGTTTCTGGTTGAAAATACAACAGAGGCATATCAGGGATACAAGGCTTAACAAGGTGGAATTTTAAAGGTGTGACAATCTATGGAACACCAAACAGAACTTAAGAAATCTCTTGGATATTGTTAAAGTGCAAGAGTGCTAGAAAAATTTCATAATTATTTACCTGCTGACATTATTTTTCCCCATTGATGGGTGACTGAGATATATAAAGATGAGTTCTGAGTTGCCATGACAATTCTTTTCTCCTTAACTGTGTCCTTTTTTCTTACTTGAGTTCATTCTCTCTGTGAAGTCATTACTCATTCCTCAGTCCACTGTGTCCCTTCCCTTTAAGAGAACTCTTATTTTACTCCAAATGTCAGAGCCTTTAGCCCTTAATTGCCCACTTCTCTGTGATTTATGCTACTTAGCTTTCGTTCTTCTGGCGACTATATCAATTCTTTGAAGACAAGTATTATGTTTTTCACTTACTGTGCCCACTGAAGCACCTTAACATAGTCCTAAGATACACACAGTAGGATCTCATTAAGCACATGTTTATTGATTAGCTGATTGCTGCTTCTTTATAAAATTTAGATCACTCTTCATTGTGCTAATCTTCTTAGAAGTTGTGCCCCTCAGACAGAAATTGGAAGCAAAATTTGGAAAAATCAGGACAATAGAAGATGAAGAACCTGGCTTTCACTGGGCCTTTGCTTCAGCATAGAGAACAGTCAGATTTTCACACTCAAGCTCTTATCAATGATTGAATATGTCAAGATGGTGTCCTATGTAAAGAACCAGAACTTTCCACTGCATCAAGTGTTAAAAGAAAATCAGGCATCAGATCTAATTAATAATAGTATAAAAGCCAATTTCACAGCCCATTACTTCGAGCAGCCTGGTACTAGAAAATTGAAGGGGCAGCTTAAACAAGCATGGGTGTTCATGTTTGTGGTCTTCATAGTGACCCACAGATAAACTGGAGAAAGTATAGCTTCTTTGTATTCTCCAACCAGCTGAAGGTTTTTGGCTCCATTAACCCAGGGTCTAACATAAAGGAAAAAGAGTCAGGAGAAAATTTAAAGCCCAACCTTCTCAGTTCGCTTCATTAATAACTCTACAAACTTCCTCAGGTTCCTCCTTCCTTTACCCCTCCCTTTCTCTTTCTGTTTCGTTTAACTGAAGGCAATTCATCTCATTTTAATTAATTTTTACTTGCAGCATTATCACCCTGAGTATAAAGGCAAAAAGTTTTTTTTTTTAATTACAAAGCTAACGGCATTAATTACTAGTACAGTAAATGCATCAGCGCACAAAAGCCGAGTGGGTTCCAAGGAGCTGAGGCAGCAATTGGTGAACATTTCAACAACTGGAAAGGCTTAGTCACAAAGGAGAAACCTTTCTATGGTAACAATATGAAGGCTGTCTTCACACTGATTGAGCCACTGTTTAATTGAAGGTGACATAGCCTACAGACTAGAGACAGCACTATTGCATTACAGGAAAAAGGTTATTCACAGAGAGTCTCTCTGGACTTCTTGCTGAGTCTGCTGTCATATGGGAACCAAGAAATCAAACAAATTTTAAAATATATGAAAACAGCTGCAATAACATAGCAGCATGATAGGTATAAATATGATATCAAACATCCGTTTTACCAACCAGTCCCTTTTTATTGTACTAATTAAGAAGCAATCTCATGATGTGCTAAAAACCTGAAACCCAACGCTGAAGACATGGCTAGGAAGGACTATCCAACGTTGAGTGCTTCTAAGATCAGAAAGTTTGCACAATAATCAATAAGGCAAAAAAAATGTATTCCACCCAAAACTGTGAAAAACTCAATAAGTGCATTCTACAGCCCCGCTATCTGTGTTCTTGCAACTTGTGTGTATTCTTTGGCAATCTAAATGTCACTAGGAAATGTCCCTGCCACTTTAGACCCCTGTTTCTGCCTCAACACTTTCTTATTCTTCTTCCAAAAGATTTTTCTGTGCCTCTTTCCCTGGTTACAGCACAGTAATTATTTTTCAGTCATTCTTCTTTGTTCCCAAATGTTTGTAAATGCCTGTTTATAATCTTCCACCCATCAGCCATCTCTTTATAATTCAGTTACCCTCTCTTTCTTTCCATTACATTTTTTGGTCAATAACTGATATTTACATATGCTCCTGAAAACCTAACTGTGCCCCCTATGCAATCTGAAATTATTTAGAGAATAAGAAAATCTGGCCCAATGACTCCTGAAGGCCTTGAAAGTACCCTTAAATCTTCTTCAGAAACTTGACCAAAGAGACTATATCTCTGGTCACTATACTAAATACAAAATATTAAAACTATTTTTTGAGTTTTGCCATCTTTTTAAAATGTGTGAAATATAAATATAAATGGTACTCTTAAATTTTATTTTAGAGTTCTATTTTTATTTTTGAAAAAGTATAAATTAATTGATTTTCTTCCATAGATCTAAGATATTTCAGAGTGATTTCATATAAAAGTAGCATTTGTGGTCTTACCTATGGACTTAAACACAATTGATAAAAGTGTTCCTGTGGGAAAACTGTGTTGCCAGTTCCAAATGACTGAATTATAAATGAAATTTTGGAATGTGCACTTTGTGTTTTGGCAATTGCCTGTAGTTATTCATCTTCAAGGGTATAAGCTAGTGATATCCCTAGCAAATTCATCTCTAGCCTATCAAAATTTAGCCTATCAAAATTTTTTAAAAAGTAGGGATTTCCAACTAATTTTAGCTCCATGGTTTAGACTTTATTTAGACTCTCAGAATATATTATGACTACTAGATTTCCTTTTTTTTTCCTTAAGTAAATAAATCATGTTAAAAGGATGTAAGAGAAAGGAGAGGCAAATATTTTTATCTCTGAATATCTGAATTTCATAGAATAACACTATCCTTCTCCCTAAAGAGAACTTTCAAGATAAGTTCTGTTGTGTTTTCTTTTGTAAAATTCCCATGAAAAAGATTACAAACCATATATAAAAAATAAAATTAATTGCTGAATTTATTACAATATTTATGAAAAATGACATTTATTTGGATTTGCATTTGTCAAATATTTTTACGACTTGTTTAATCCAAGTGAGTTCACTGATCCCTAGAGAAACGTGATAGAGCTGATATTTTCCAAGTGGTCTTGAAGTTATCATGTGAAAGAGCCTGTAGGAAATACTGGATGAGATATTGAATATGCCACCTGCTTTGCCTAATGCCTCCAGGTTTCTCAATGAGTACAGAGGGGATTAATGCTAATCTTCCTTTGAAAGTGCAGGCTAGTTTTCTTATGGTACCCACATTTGATTTACTTAACATTTTTTTCCATATAATACTTAGAATTGGCCTCTCTTATTTTGCCAAATTATTTTTACATTTAATAGCAAAGTGACCTCTGCTTCTACCACAATAACAACACAGCAATACTGGTGAGAATCACAGGAATAGTAACAGCTATCATTTATTGAGCACTTACTCCATATATTTACCACTATATTGGACTAATCAATTTCTAGAGTCATTTAATCATACCAGGTATACACTCTGTATGTACACCCTTGTTTTACATATCAGGAAATTGAGATGCAGAGAATTTAGTGATTTATATAAGGGTGACCTGATTAGTAGGGGTGAAACCTGAACTTAAACCTAGGTCTGTCAGATTTCAGAGTCTGAGCTGTAATTATTCTAGTGATAGTAATGAAAACATTGTACATTCTACATTTAGGGATGTTATTTCTACTTTGGCATATCTTTTAAGAACAATTAATGTATTGTTTATTCTTAGCAATATTAATTTATCATTAAGTACTATTGCAGAAAACTTTATGAAGGGTATCTTGCTAATACATTGCAATCTCTACAAGAGTTTTGATGAACATTAGAAAAATTGTGGACCACATAAAATAAGGACAATATCTTTTTTTGAGATGGAGTCTCACTCTGTTGCCAGGTTGGGGTGCAATGGTGCAAACTCGGCTCACTGCAACTTCTGACTCCCTGGTTCAAGCAATTCTCCTGCCTCAGCCTCCCAAGTAGCTGGGACTACAGGCACGTGCCACCACACCCAGTTAATTTTTGTATTTTTAGTAGAGACAGGGTTTCACCATGTTGGCCAGGATGATCTCGATCTCCTGACCTTGTGATACACCTGTCTAAGACTCCCAAAGTGCTGGGATTACAGGCGTGAGCCACTGTGCCCAGCCAGGACAATTTTTAAAAGTTTAAAGAAATCAACAGTAACATCCTTCCTCTCTCCTGTTAGAAGGCAAAGTCCACTAATCTTTCACATCTTCTATTTTGGGCCTGGCTTACACTACCTTTAAAAAGTAATACTCAGATTGTGCTCACTTTGTACAAGCACATGGCAATGTGTTTAAACAGTTACAGTTCTATATATGATTAATATTAATTCATCAACTGTAGAATGTTTTCAGTGTCCTTTAGACCAATATCAGTCTGACTGAATTTCCGTAAGATGTTTAAAATCAGTTATTGTGAAGCTAGGCAAAATTACCTGATTAAAAGTTATGACCACTTAAAGTGTGAATCAGTCCTTTCCATTCTTCTATTATTTAATAAACTCCAAATAAAGATTTCTCTTCCATGTGTGAGCAGTCATCCATAAAAGTCATCCATACATTGGCAGAGGAGAAAAAAAGAGGAACTATGGAACAATATGATAATAAGACAAACGAGAGGAGAAAGAAAAATGGAGAAGGGTAAGAAAAGGAGAAATTTTGTTCTGAGAGAAAAAAATAGATTGAACTGAAAAATATATATTTTGACATCAGTTAAGCAGGTTAAAGCTGGACTTTGGATGTAAGCTATACTCATTGATTTAATATTTAGTTTACCATCTGATACGGATTTGGTATTGTGCTAAGTTTATACTAATGAAGAAAGTGGATGTGGAAAATGGCTTGAAGTCAAGGGAAGGAAGTAAAATTTAACCCACAAATACTACCTAAATATATACTATAATTAGTGCTATAATGGGACTTTAGCTGGGAGATATTCCTGAAACTCAATGGTCAGATAAGACTACTCCAAAGAGTGACTAAATTGAGACCGGAAAGATGACTAAGCTCTGCTTGACTGTAGTGGAATACCAGAGAAGCTATGTAGGTGTAGTTTATAAGCATATTGGTAGGTTTTCCTTGAAAATGCTAGTAATAGTAGCAAAGTCATTTCATGAATCCTACAAAAAGTGACTCTGTGATAATTTAGATACATCACTATAAGGGGAACTTGATTCTAGAGGAACCTGAAGCACAGCAGCAAAACCAAAGGTCACTCTCAAGAAAAGACCCTTTATTTCCTTGGAAGTCAGGGATAGACAAAATCAGAATAAAACGTTGGTTATATATTTCCGAAAAAAGATTCCCAGCTTTCACCTCGTTACAAAGTGGAAGGAGAAGGAAAGAACGGCTACAAAAGGCAATTCAGTGGTGGCATGTATGGAGCTGGGGTGAGAGGAAACTCGTAGAGCCCAGTTCCTCGGGATCCACTGCAGGACAGGTTTGAAAAGATAGTCTTCCTATTATAATAATTCAGCCATACACTTTATGAAGCCTATCCGTGAGATGTTTACACTACACACACAACATGAAGCCTGTCTGTGACATGTCTATATTACACACACAACAAAGAGAGAACAATAACCTTTGAAGGGGCTAAACTACCTAATATGTAATTCAGCAAGAATGTGGGCCTTAAAAACATGAACTGCCAATATTAAATGTCACTGATTCCAGGCAAGTGGATTGTCCATGTTCCTGGTGCCTTGAGTGCTATTTCGGTGATCAACAGATAAGTTCTGTGGGACAGAGGATGGTGTCACTGAGAGAGAACAGCTTCTGGTGATAAAATAGAGCAAACAGATGGCTTTATCCCTCTAGCAAAGATCAGCGCAATGAGATGAGAAGGAACCAAGTGGTGTCAGAAAGAAAATTTTATTTGTTAAGATTGCTTTCTAGTAGAAGTGAAGTAAATGGCAATTTATCAAACTTGGTCTTTCTTTCCTTGAGATAGATAATCAGCTATTTTCAGAAGATTAGGAGACTATTATCTGAGGAAAGAACTTGACCATAAAGCATGAGAATGGCACAGCCTGGTACCTAAAGGTCAGGAGAAGAGGTGTGTTGGGGGTTGGGGGATAAGGAAATCATGGTTGCCATTTTGTATAGCAGCTTACCAAGTTTTGGCAGGGGACTGGTTAAATCAATTATTTTAACCTGAAAAAAAAGGAAAATTTGAGGAAGTACCATGAAAAGTTTTAATTTGATTTTGAAAAACAGACAGAAAGATGCACAGAGCAGAAGTTGCGAAAAGAGCCACTGACAAGGTGGAGAAGTTGAGCGTTGCTTTTAGATGTTAGAAGATGATTTGTAAGATTGTTTATTTATTTGCAAAACTGATTATTTTAGTTAAAGAACCAAACATCATAATATAAGAAAGCTTAAGGCAGCACTTTTTGCTAACATTTTACTTAAATATTTGAATTGCACAGAAAAAAAACTAATATTCTAAATACCCCAATATTCAATTCCTAGGTTTAACAATTTCTATTAATAGGAAATTATACAAATACTTATTGTCTCAAAGTTATGAATCAAAATTATTTGCAGCTATTAAAACAAAACTCTCAATAAGAGAGGAATGATCTATGTTCTCTTAGTAAAAAGATTTACAGAAACTCTTAAGTTTAATTAGATCTCATTTGTCTATTTTGGCTTTTGTTACCATTGCTTTTGGTGTTTTAGTCATGAAGTTTTTGCCCATGCCTATATCCTGAAATGGTATTGCCTAGGTTTTCTTCTAGGGTTTTTATGGTTTTTAGGTTTAAGTCTTTGATTGGAGTTAATTTTTGTATAAGGTGTAAGGATGGGGTCTACTTTCAGCTTTCTGCACATGGCTAGCTGGTTCTCCCAACACCATTTATTAAACAGGGAATCCTTTCCCCAGTGCTTGTTTTTGTCAGGTTAGTCAAAGATCAGATGGTTGTAGATGTATTTATATATATGTGTGTATGTTTATGTGTGCGTTATATATAATTCTAAAGTAAATTTACCATTCTCTAATAAAGATTATGAATTATTAAGAGGAGAAAAAAGAAAGTTTTACAAACAATTTATAATATGAAGATAAATAAATGTGAGTTACAGTTTGCAGGGAAAAAAAAATATCCCATATAAGCTTTACTCAGTTTTGCCAGTGGTTCCATATTGCAAAACTATAGTGCAATATCACGATTAGGAAAATGTCATTGATGCAATCTACCAATTTTATTTAGAATTTCCCAAGTTTACATATATTTGTATGGGTGTTTAGGTTTTTATCACATGTGTGGGTTGGTGTATTCACATGTGTAGGTCAAGACACAGAATAGTTGCATTACCAAGAGTCCCTCATGTTACCCTTTCATAACTATATCCACCTGATTCCACCCTATACTCCCATTTTGAACCCCTGGCAATTCCTAATATCTCATTCATCTCTGTGATTTTGTTATATCAAGAACAGTGTTGAATAGACAGACTTGTATAACATATAACCTTGAAATTGACACATTTCCCTTGAGAATTTATCCACGTGGTTCTGCAAATTAGTAATTCATTCCCTTTTATTGCTGGGTAGTATTCCACGGTATGAATATACCATAGTTTTCTTAAAACCATTCACCTGTTGAAAAACATCTGGTTTGTTTCCAGTCTTCTGGTATTGTAAATAAAGCTGCTATAACACTTAAAAAATTTCTATTATTTTACCATTAATCTGTATTTGATTATGTATTTTAGTCAATTAAAGATATTATGATATTTAACCCAAAGTAATCAAATTTTGAATGTCAACAAAGTATATTTTTCTACATAGCCTCAATATCATATCACATCCAACACAAATAGCAATAATTTTGTTCTTTGTAATAACATTTACTATAAGGGCTATGTTAGTTTCCTTGTGCTGCTTTAACAAATTACCACATACTAGGTGGTTTAAAACAATAGTTTTGGAGGCTGAAGTCAAGAATCCAGGCATGGCAATGTTGTGCTCCGTCTAATGGCTCTAGAGCCATCCTTCCTTTCCTCTTGCTCCCAGACTCCCTTGGCTTGTGGCACTACACCTCCAACCACGACCTCTGCTTTAAAATGTCTTTTTCTGCTATGTCTCTCTGTGTCTTCTCTTATAAAAATACCAGTCATTAAATTCAGGAACCACCCTAAAACCAAGATAATCGCATCTCAAGATTCTTAACTATATCTGCAAAAAAGTTATGTTCAAATAGTGTCACATTTATGGGTACTGGGAGTTAGTACTTGCATATATCTTTTGCAGGGACCACTAGTGAATCTACTACATGGCCCATATTCAAATTCCCCCCAAATGTCCCTTAATATCCGCTTTACAGCTGGTTTGCTGACATTCTTGTCAAATTCCTTATTTTATGAGACAAAATAAGTTATAATCTGAGAAAATCTGCCACTGATGAATAAATCAAAATATGTAGATTGATTATTTAAGAAATATGTATTAAAACTGAACACTTGCTATAGGCAAGGCTGACTGTTCTAGGTGCTTGGTCATATAGTGGTGAACAAAATAGACAGAGAGTTACTTGGAAGATCATTCTAGGGCTGGCAGCACTATTACAGAGTAACATGACCCCACAAGTGTTGCTTCAAGCTGGATAAGCTCTAGAACTGTGGCTTCCATGCAGGGATATAAGATTGCCTATTCATTGTACTTTTTGACTGATGTAAGCTTGACAAGCCTTTTTCTCAGGTGTCTAAATTTTGGTCATGTGTCATTTCATTAGTTACATGTTTATAGGCCAAAATGATAAATTATGAACTAGAAAGTGAACAGGCTGTGAAGATATACAGAAAAAAAGAAACATTTTTAGACCCAGAAAAATATATCCCTGTTATATGTTTGCTTTTTTCTTTAAACCAATCTTAGTTGCATTACCTAGTTCTGAGTTCTCTATCCTTCCATCAGATTCCACTGGAATCTGCCAGTTAGTTGAAAAGTTACTCTAAAAGGAAAGGCGGCACCCAAGGATGAGTCTATGCCTTTTTCAAAAAGAAGTCCTTAGAAGTATGATTTTCAATATTGCACACCTGTTTCTTAGATGTGTTATGCAAATGACTGTGTAAAGAAATCTTGTAAAATGCTTGAGGATTCTTGTGTGAAGGGTCTAATTAAGTGAGCATTACTATTTTTATTATTTTCTGGGCAAGGAGTAAAATAATTATAGCTGGATAACATGAATAGTTGTTCCTTAAAACAGCTAACCTGGCAGCCTAGTAGGGAGGTTGTGATCTTGAACTTGTAAGCCTAGTTGAGTCATTAAGCAGCAGAGAGCACAATCTAATTAAATTTGACATACTCACATGCGGAATCAGACCCACAGGTAGTACTACAGCATGGAATTTCAGGAAAGATTTTTTTTTTTAAAGAAAGTTCATTAGAAAGAGACTGAGGGGAAAAGTTTCAAAATGAAAATTTATTAAATCAGCAAAGAAGCCACTTTAAAATATCCCCTGGAGGAAGAATTAGAGCTGTGAAAGTATCAGCAATTTCCAAAGGGTTATACAATCTTCTACACAGTTTGTATGCATAAAGGGTCAGACCTCAGGCAGCAACATTGTGGGACTGAAATCACCATGAACCTTAAGAAGACTCTTGTAGTTAAATGCTGTCTCTTTCAAACCTGTCATTAGGGAACTTGGTACTTTTTACCATTAAGCAAATGTACTTTAGTGTCAACATTAAATACTATCCTCAAAAGAATCACCTACAGTATCACCACTTTAATAAAAATTGTAAGTTTTACATTTTCACATTTCTTTCAAATATCTATGTGAATACTGTTGAGACACTAGCATGCAAATTATTTTACGGTCTGTTTTTCTACCTAAAATGATAGTCTTAATATTTACAGTAGTTTTCTTATTCTTATATATTTTAAGTAAAAGTGGCTTCATATTATTTGAATGAATTGATAAGCCACATTAAATGTATCTCCTAATTTTGGACATTTAGAATGGTTCTATTTTTGATTACTATAGGTACATTTTGCAATTAATATTTGACCAGTTAAAACAGTTTCTGGTATGATGTCAGTGCTCAACAAATATTTGATAAAGAAATAAATACAATTACTTTTGTGTTCTTAGCCAGCATTTCTAGAAGTCTCATTCTGATTTTGGAATTTCTATTACTTATTCAAAGGGTCATATACTATTACAGTGTCACCAAATTATATCTGTATTTTTTAGTCTCAACCTCTTCAGTATTTGTTATCTATGAAACGAACACTTAAAAATGCATCTGGGCTAATAGTCCTTTTAATTTGCTTGCTTGGCACTGTGTCTGTTACATTAGAGAATGCTTTATACCCTTTGTGAGGTTGATGTATTTGGAAAGAATATTTTTGTTAAAAAATCCACAAACATTTCAGTGATACGTGAAAATGAGGAGGAGATGATAGGTGAGCAAAAAAGAGCAGCAGACTCCAAGAAGGTGTTGATTTCCTTCAGAACCCACTCCTGGCTTCTATACAATGGTACATGTTAGCTTTTCCTCTCTTTCTTTCCCATGCTCCAACCTACGCTTTCTGTTCACAGCACAAAACTCTCAAACATAACCCTTTATTTTATAGATGTCACACCCAGACCAAAAGCCCAACCAACAAAATTAGGATGGAAAATTATGAGTTTAAGCCTTTTTCCTACCTCACATTTAAATCGGTAGAAATAAAAATTCATGACCTGAAGGGGACATTTTTTTAAAGTTTAAATTGAGTACCAAGTAAGTAGCTATTAAAAAGCAACTTCATCCATGGCAAGCAACTGTCAACCCATAGGATGCAACACTGTGGGCATTTAAAAAAAAAGTATCTAATTGTTTGAGGTTTAATTTAAAGTCATAAAATAAAGATATCATAAGATATCTGAGCCAGAAGTCTCAGGGATCCCCCTCCTTTTACACACGAAGAACCATGCCCAGAGAGTTGACATGGTTCTCAAGATCTCAATTTGTTAGTATTGGATGGAGGATTAGAACCTGGATCAGTAGGCTTGTATAACCCCACCTTTAGGGATCTTACTCCCTGGAAGAGAAGCAGTCACCAATATCAAGTGATGGAGAACGGAGGTGAGTCCAGTGGAGTGGGAGTAGCTTCTCAGAACAAGCTCATAGAGATGCTTAATTATTGTCTTTTGAATAAATCCCCATGTGATACTGGGACCAAAAAGTCTTTTGAGAAGAATAAACAAAAAAGGATCAGGATCGTGTGTTTGCCACTTCTCACCTACACACACACAGACACACACATACGTGCACAATTCTTTTTAAGATCACAGAACGTTACACAGAGGTTTTCAATCTGTTCTCTGTAAAGTTAATCGTAAGTGTTCCTTCGCATCCCTCCAGGGTGAGAGTTGGGATGGAAGTAATGAGACACCAGGATCTTCACTGGTGCCTTAATCAGAACAGCTCTGACAGAATATATTGCATATATCAATTATATGTATAAGAATCTGTGTTCATGAAGGCTCTGCCTCTCACACGGAGAGACTTTTCTAGACTTCTCTCTCTAGAAAGACACGTGACCATGGACACAAACCCATGTCTTTGGAAGTCACTGATCTAGACAATGTGTCTCAATTTACAGACAAATCCGTGGGGGCTCATACAGGTGGGATGGCTGAAAGACTTCCCTAGCTCGTTCAGAAGGGTGGCGGGAGAGTGGGCAAGGCTGTAGCTTGGAATCCTGAGGTTCTTGGTTCACCACTTGCCGCCGTTTGTTCGTCACGTGTGTTAACTTGGGCAAGAGTTAACTTGCAGTCTCAACTTTCTTGTTTACAAAATGGAGTTAATTGCATTTTTATGTAGGCCAATTTTAAGATAAATTGAAGCAGTAGATGTAAACAAGTAGTTTGTGTATTTTAAATCAATGTTTGGGTTATACATATTGCTTCCCTTTTCTTAGTCAGAACCAAGACTTGAACCATGCTTTCTGAATCTGATATAATGTTCTTTTGACTACAGAATGGCGCTTATCCTAGCCACGTCAACATTGTTTTTCTGTCCACTGTGCTTGATTACAATAGTAGATAAGTGGCCCCCAAATCCCTTACTTCATTCTTCTGTTCCTTTGACTCCAAAAGTCCTGAATGTATGATGCTTGAGAATCCATAATGGCTGCTCCATCGCACAACAAATCCTGACGCCTGAAAGGATTAAGAAATTGGTATTTCAAACTGTGTTCCATCTCCAATGTTTGGCAACTCAAAATGTCCCTAAGTCCCAATAGTCACTTTTCCAATGACTGTTAAATTATCCTCTGTTAAACATTTTTCCACATACGGCTTCTTTTCCAACTTCGGCTTCCCCAGCCATGTGCCACTGTTCCTTTGATACTGTGTTCCTTTTAGAAGTATCTTTTGTGTGTGTGATATGCAAAAGACAGGGCAAAATGGCAAGATACTTTATTAAAATGAATGTAGTTATAGTTTCTCCAGATCCTCATCAAACCTTATCTTCTGGTTTTTGATAATAGTTATTTTGACAGGTGTGAGGTGATATCTCATTTATGAGAGAGAGAGAGAGTGTGTGTGTGTGTGTGCATGTGTGTGTGTGTTTGAGATGGAGTCTTGCTCTGTCACCCAGGCAGGAGTGCATGGCACAATCTTGGCTCACTGCAACCTCTGCCTCCTGGATTCAAGTGATTCTCCTGTCTCAGCCTCCCAAGTAGCTCCGAGTAGCTGGGACTACCAGCATGCACCACCACACCGGCTACTTTTTGTACTTTTAGTAGAGATGGGACTTCACCATTTTGTCCAAGCCAGTCTCAAACCCCTGCCCTCAGGTGATCCACCCATTTTGGTCTCCCAGAATGCTGGTATTATAGCTGTGAGCAACTGTCCCTGGCTCATTGTTGTTTTGATTTGCATTTCTCTGGTAATTAGAGACAATGAGCATATAGACACACATATTGGTCATTTGTATGTCCTATTTGGAGAAATATCTCTTTGGGTCTTTAGCCCATTTTTAATATTAAGTTATTTTTTTAAGCCGTATTTAGTTCCTTATATATTTTGGATATTATCGACTTATCAGATATATGGTTTACAAATATTTCCTCCCAATCCATAGGTTGCCTTTCACTTCATTGATTATTTTCTTTGCTGTGCAGAAGGTTTTTAGTTTGATATAGTCCCATTTATTTATTTTTGTTTTGGTTGCCTGGATCCTTCGTATGCTGTTTGTGGGAATGCAAAATGGTGCAGACACTATGAAAATCAGTATGGAGGTACTTCAAAACAAATTAAAAACAGAATTGCCATATGATCCAACAATTGATCCAAAACAAGTAAAATCCAGATCTCAAAGACATGTTAGTTAGCACTCCCATATTCATTGCAGCACTATTCACGATACCCAAGAGGTGGAAACAAACAAAATGTCATTGACAGATGAACAGATAAAGACAGTGTGGCATATACACATACAATGGAATACTATTCAGCCTTCACAAAGGAGATTCCACAATATGGTACAACATAGATGGGCCTTGATCATATTATGCTAAGTGAAATAAGCCACTCACAGAGAGACAGGTACTACATGAGTCATTTATTTGAGGTATCTAAAATAATCAAATTAACAGAATCAAAAGGTGGTTGTTGCCAGGGGAAAATGGGGAAGCAGGGGAAATGGGGAATTACTAATGAATGTGCATAAAGTGTCAGTTAAGCAAAATTAATAAGCTTTAGAGATCTATGTTGTACTATATGATAGTGTACTTACAGTCAGCAATAAAGTAGTACAATTAAAATTTGTTAAGAGAATGGATCTCATGTTAAGTGTTCTTACCACGATGAAGTAAAAAAATAAGTATACGGTTCTTTTGTACTAGGGTTCAAAAGCAGAGGCATACATTGTTACCAACAGAAAATTTGAACCCACTCAGAATAAGTTGAAAAGCTGAGTACTGATTTCATGACACTAAAAATGAAAGCAGCCCAGCACTGTGGTGTGTACCTTCAGTCCTAGCTACTTGGGAGACTGAGGTGGAAGGATCAGGAGGATCACTTCAGCCCAGGAGTTTGAGACTTCAGTGTACTCTGATCATGCCTGTGAATAGCCACCAAACTCCATCCTGGGTAATATGGTGACACCGTCAGCTCCAAAATATAAAAGGGAGAGGCAGCCCATTCGGTAGAGAAACACCTGGTAATGGGAGATTATCAGTGAACTCCATACATTATTGCTAGGCACAGAGAAGACCTCAGTGTTGTACACTGGGAAGTGAATTTGGCAAATCCGTATCAAAACTGTTGACATGTGGTAGGAGGGGATAATGGAAATTCACTGGTGGCAAGGAGTGGTTTAAGTTACACAGCAAAGTTGTAAATACGGTCTGGTAACAAATAACCAGGAAAACCCAGTGTTTCTGTACTTTCTAAAACAGAACCATCAGATAAAGACTGTCACAATTTACTGCAAATCACAGGTAGTATATATAGGTAGTATGTTGATAATTGATCCATTTTATTTCCTTCTGAGATTGATTACTTTGTTAGTTTGCATCTTCTTTCTCCTAAATCTAGTCTGTAAGTCTGACTTTCCCAATATCTAATAGGCCCTACTCTTCTTGGAAAATTACAACATGGAAGGAAAGCTCCCACTCCTCTTTCTTCCTCCCTCCTGAATGCCTCACAATTGCCTTCTCTTCCTGAGTACCAAGACCGCAGTATCCACAGTGGCCATTCTTTTTAGCAGCATCACACTGCTCAGTAGCAACTTCACGTGCTGAAAAAGTTTGAGACTAGACATGCTTTCTACCAAGTGTAAAATACCTGAACCACAGTGGAAATAAAAGTCTCCCCCAGTTCTACAAAGGACTCCCTGGGTTATGGCCTGAGGCAGGAGCCCCTCAAGGATCCTCACGGTTCCCTCTGCACCTCTTACCTCAGCAATTAAGCATATATGAGGAGTATGTTTCAGAGACTGGGAACAAAAGTGTCAGGATCAGAATGCCTGATTTTAAACATTAACCTGGGCAAATTACTTGATTTTTCAAATTCTTAGTTTCTCATTTGTAACTGAAGGCGCTAATATCTCCATAAAACCTTTGTGTGAAATAAATAAGCAAATACTGCGTAAAATGTTTAGCACAGTTCTTGGCACATGGGAATACTTTATAATAAGTGAAGAGAAAACTGTAATCCAATGTACTTCTCACAAACCTGTAAAATGCCTTGAAGTAGAGACTATATCTTAGCTGTGTAGAATATAGTAGGCACTTAGTTAATTTGGAAGAAATAAATGCAAGAACACATGCATTTGTGAACAAACCATAAAACTGGATCTCAGATAATTAGATAACTTGTTCAAAGTTAGCCATTGTTAGAAAAGCTAGAATTTGAGTCCAGATTTATTTTATGTTGCCAGTCACTCTTCTATAATGTGAATGATTTCTTCAGTTTCTTCAGTGTGTGGATGGGAGCTTTTGCTTTTTCAAGCATGATTCCTTGAGCTCTACAGGCTTGGTGATGAAAACAACCATAAATCCTTGGGACTTGATATTAAAGTGTTTTGGCTCGTTTACCTGCATGAATTTATCTGTTTGGTGAAGGTGTGGGCTCATACCAAAACAGCCAACAGCAGTGAGAATTAATCTCCTGAGTCTTAATTAAAACAGTCTTTGGAGAATACAACTGCCTCAGAAAGTGCCAGAAATCTCATTTGAAAGCTTCCTGATTGTGATATTTCCAATGTCATCTTGCAGATTCAAGAAACTTGGGTGTTTGGAATAGCTTAGGATAAGAACAGCCTCACTTTACGTGCTTATCTTAACCACCAAACCATCTGTTCTTCTTCCATCATGGTTCTGAACAGTACATAAGAACAAGCATTACTCTTCCTGTCCCATTTTGCATCTGAACATGATCTATTTCCAAAGTAGTTTATTTCTCTCCTTTCCCCATCAAGTAAAGCAGAAACTAGCTGTGAATATTTCAAGAGAACTGAAAGAATTTCCATCCCTTTTTAATACCACTTCTCCAACACTTCTTCCTAAATCTCCTGTTTTAAACTCATAGTTATTTCAGTGAAGATGTTGATTTTTTTCACTATTCACATCTAATTTATCACTATGCCTGCTAATTTTTTTCCTAAACAGTTCTTTTTGTCTTCCACTTCCTATTCACTTCATGCATTATATGATTACAAAAATCTTTTTTTTTCTCTTTCTTTACTTCTTGATCCTCCCATGCCCATACCATCATACAAGATATAAGAGTAAATGGTTTTAAATACTAGCAGTACTTCCAGGAAAAAATGAACTAATTTGATCCTGAGTTCAATTACAAGACGTACACTGCTCAGAACAAGGACAATTAATAGAATTTTTCTTCTCTGTTCTTATCAGAACATACCTAGGGTAGCATGTTCAATTCTGGCACATTAGGAGCATCAGTAGACTCCAAGGAGGATCCAGGGTGGTCCAGACAGCGATGGGCCTGGAAGTCATGGGAGATGAAGGACAAGTGAAAACCTTGAGGAACTTTATTGGAAAATAAAAATGTTAAAAGAAGACACAACTGGAATTTTAACAAAGATTTTTAAAAGATATCACATAGTAAGAGGCTTAAGCTTATTTTTGTGTCACTCTTATGAATAAAGTGATTCATGCAATCATGAATCACACTGAATTATCACACTGGAAACTATGGATAGGTGGATTTCAGATTCATCTCAAAACATTGCTTAATGTATAGAGCTACATAATAAAGAATGTGCACCTTTGTGATACAGTGACTTTTCTGCTCATGTAGCTGTTGCATGGTTACTTATTCCAAATTTGATAAACATGATTAATGTGTAGGTAAGGGAAATAGACCACATAACCTTAGAATCTTCTACAATGGTGAATAACTGTAATTCTACAATCATCCAAGCATGTTATTCACCCCTAATTTCTTCAGGCCTCTGTTTTGCTTTAATCAAACCAGTTATCCCTGCCTACCATGGTGTATCCTGATTATTGTGCCATTGTACATCCATACACAACTTGGTTAATTCATGCCTATCATCTCCCTCAAAATCAATTCAAGGAGTCTTCTCTAATTAAATGCACCTCTCTGATTGCTTGGCAGCTAATTAAAGTTTAGGGTGAGAGTCTGCAACAAATACATCAGAAAATGTGATAGACAAAAACCAGTGGCTGAAATGCAATAGAAGTTCATTTCTCTCAAGTAAAGTAGGCAGTCACAAGTTAAGCGGTCTTGATGAAGAAGGTCAGAAGTAGGCGGTCTTGCTGAAGGTAGTTTTGCATTTTCAATAAGTGGTCTCCACCTCCGGGACCTAGGCTGCTGTTGTATGTCTTTCTCTCCTTTTTGCGGCAGAAGGCCAAGAAAAAGGCATCAAGACAGTGAGTGCTCAATACTTTAAAGAGCAAGGTTGGAAGTGGCAGATATCACTTGCACTCACATTGAATTAGCCAGAAATTGGCATGTTTATACCCAACTGCAAAGAAGGCAGGGGAATAGAGTCCTACCTGAGTAACTAAGGACCAGCTAAGACTTCATCATAGATGAAAGAGAGAATAAATATTGAAGAGTATCTCACAGTTGGCCAGAGTACACTTCAGCAACTTATTCCTTTATTTGTTCCTTGTTATGACAGTACATTTCATAAGCATTTTGAGGATAAGGACAATGTCCCCTCTTCTTGTTCCATCCATCCCCAATGGGTCCAGTGTAGTGTTCTGTACATACTGAGTTCTTAATAATGTTTATTGAATTAACAGATAACCCAAAGTATCGTTTTAAAGTCTAATTAATATTTCTTGGAGAGGGTGGTTATTTTATTGACTTTTGGACCTTATAAGACTTTTTAAAATATTTAGTCACTGTTCATTGAGATTTAGTATTTCTCCTCTTCCCATTACTCTTTACCGTTTAGAGATGACCCTGTCATGCCTCTCCCCTGATGACTCCTTCATAATTTTAAAGAACGCATTCTGGCTGGGTACATGACTCACACCTGTAATTCCAGCACTTTGGGAGGCTCAGGTGGGCCGATCACCTGAGGTCAGGAGTTTGAGACCAGTCTGGCCAACATGGTGAAACCCCATGTCTCCTAAAAATACAAAAATTAATCATGCATGGTGGTGGGCAGCTGTAAACCCAGCTACTCAGGAGGCTGAGGCAGAAGAATTGCTTGAACCCGGGAAGCGAAGGTTGTAATGAGCAGGGGTTGAGCCACTGCCAAAAAAAAAAGGCCCATTCTTACTTTTTATTTGAGGGCTCACATTATAAACAGGAAGCTCAGGGCCTTGTGCCACAAGATATAACGTAATTCCTGGCTTTTGAGCAGGAAAACATTTCTCATAGAGAGGTCAGCAATGTACTTTCACTCTGGGCTGGAAAGTTATAGAGCATTTTGTGATATGATCAATTCTTTGAACAGGACCTGACCTACAGAACTGAACTTAATATACACATTAGCTGAAATAATGATCAGCTTTTTAGAAAGCAAACAACTTCGAGTCATAATTTGCCATTACCTTCCATTAAAAGTTTAGCTATGAATTTATATGTTGAAAATTTTTAGCCCCTGGTTAACAATGTTGACATTTGCTTTTTTCAGTATGAGATGTGTATGCTTTTAAATGTCCCATAAATTTTTAAAAAATCATTTTATTGTAGTAAGAACACTTAACATGAGATATCTTTTAACAGATGTTTAGGTGTAGAAAACATTATCCTTTAGTATAGGTACGGTACTGTATAGCAGATCTCTAGAGCTGATTCATCTTGCTCAACTGAAACTTTATGCCCACTGGTTAGTAACTCTTAATTTCTCCTTGCCACTAGTCCTTGGCATCCATCATTTCACTTTCGTGTTCTTTAAATTTGATATTTTAGATATCTTATGTAACTGGAATTATGAATTACTTGCCCATATGACTGGCTTATTTCACTTAGTTTAGAGTCCTTGAGATCCATCCATGTTATACCATATTGCAGAATCTCCCCTTCCAAGGCTGAATAATATTCCATTGTATCTATGTATACCACATTTTCTTTATCCATTTATTTGTCATTGGATATTTAGTTTGTTTCCACATGTTGTCTATTTAGTTTGTTTCCACATGTTAGCTATTACGTGTCATAATAAACATGAAAATGTAAATATCACCTGAAGATCCTTATTTCAAATTGTATTAGTTTCATGCTGCTGATAAAACACACTCAAGACTGGGCTATTTACAAAAGAAAGACTTAACGGACTTCCAGTTCCACATAGCTGGGGAGGCCTCACAGTCATGGCAGAAGGAAAGGAGGAGCAAGTCACATCTTACAAGCAAGCAAAAAAACAGCTTGTGAAGGGGAACTCCTCTTGATAAAATCATCAGATCTCATGAGACTTACTCATTATCACAAGAACAGCATGGGAAAGATTTGTCCACATTGTTCAATTACTTCCCACTATGTTCCTCCTACAACATATAAGAATTCAAGATGAGATTTGGGTGAGGACACAGCCAAACCATAGCACAACTCTAAATGATAAAACTGCTAGGGAAAAGAGTAGGGCATTTTCACAAAAAATTAAAAATGGAACTATCATATCATGCAATTATCCCACTTCTGGGTAAATATTTATAAATATTATAGGAACATAATTTGTCAAGTCCCACGACCAATTATGCTCCTATAATCTAAAGATCTTATGTTCTTATCTCTAAAGATCCAATGATGCTTCAGGACCTTTAAATATAGTTTTAAAAATGTACACAGTACAAAGTGATCCATTGTAAAATCTTATGTTACTGGAACTTCTTACTGACGAGACTTAAAGTCTTCACATTTTTACTCAGGTTACACCTTTACTGTAGCAAAACAGTAGAACTTTGAACTTAAAGAGACAAATAAATAAAATTCCCTGTTGCCTACTGCTTCCATCCCCCTTGTGGCATTTTCCCCAAGTAGTTAGGTGAGAGTGTAACCCTATGTACATATGTAACATAACCCTATGTTATACTCTCACCCAAATGCTTGGAAAGAATGCTCTAAGTAACTCCAAAACCAGTTTTGATTATTTTTATAAGCTTTCTACATTAGTTAGATGGTCATTAAATGCTTAAATAAACATATGTAGTATCTAATCAACTCAGAGGGGTGTCTTTGAAACTAATTTTACTTCTGTCTTTACTTTGAAGTTAATTTTACTTTTAGTTTCTTCGAAGTTTTATTTTGTCTCAAACAAAATTCTCTAAATCTCAGCCTTAACAGGGTAAATGGTAAAAGTGAAATTGCAAAGTGAATATGCTCAGATAGACTAATTTCTCAATTACTTCCTTCTCTTTTCTGTTTAAAATGGTCTTTTCCTTTTAATCTGATCTTTATCGGGAAACACTATTATATTGTCATAAATGAAAAACTAAACAAAAAAAGAAACATTCACCTTTAGCATCTTTGAAATTTGTTCAGGGAGTAATTTATTACTCCCAAATCATTCTGCACCTAGAACTGAACTCTGTGCATCTTTCCAACTGTCTGATCATAAGCCTTCTCTCAATCCCAACTCCATTTATTTGGTATCACAGCACATATGGTTCATTATTTTCCAGAAGTACTAGGCTGTGAATTGCCTCATGGCTGCTCAACAAACTGTGTCAAACAGTAAAATCCTGTGTCACTGGATTGGGTAAAAGCCTTCTTCTTTAGCATTCTTTTCATAGTCTTTATCACAAGAACCCAATTGTAACCTGACTTCTCTCTTCTGTTACATGTATGGTAGCACAATCAGAATACTGACACAAGCTATAACCCATGGAACCAATGTCACCTGCTAACATCTATCTGCTGGCCATCCCTCACATTTCATTTGTATCTGAAACTAAGGGCTGGAAGATGGCATAGTCTTCACTGAACAAGAAGTGCTGTAGGCTTCTTCCCTTGAGATAAATTCTGACCCCAAATTACTTTTCACTGCTTTTGCAAGATTGACTAGTTCTTTTATGTTCAGGGCCCAAATATAGGATGTCTAATAAGATTTCGATCACATACACGTAAAATCAGCACATTGCTGCCCATAAACCTATTTAAGCTGTAAGTAATGGATTCACCCACCTTATCCTCTGTTTGGTTTCTCAGTATTCACTTTGGATCCCCCAAAATCCCTTTGCCTTTCACATATTTCTGTATTGACAGAGTACAAACCCAATTAGCTTAATGGAGTCTTGGTTATTGCTTTATTATTTATTAAGTTTTTAACATTAACAAATAACAATTGTTTATATTAATGGTGTACAACATGATGCTTTGAAACATGTATACATTGCTAAATGGCTAAATTACACTAATTAACATATGCTTTACCTCACATATTTATCATTTATTTGTGGAGAGAACACTTAAGATCTACTCTGTTAGCAATTCTCAAGTATACATTCCATTGTTATGAACTATAGTCACCCTATTATAAAATAGATAGATTTATTTTGGTTGTCTAAATGTAATTTTGTATCCTTTGACCAATATCTTGCCAATCCTTCCCCTTCCTCCCATCCCTGGTAACCATCATTCTTCTACCTGCTTCTGTGAGTTTAGCATTATTTAGATTTTACATATAAGTGAGATCATGTGTTATTTGTCTTTCTATGATTGGCTTATTTTATTGAACAGAATGTCTTCCAGTTTCATCCATGTTGCTGCTAATGTCAGGATTTGTTTCTTTTTTAAGGTTGAGTAGTATTTCATTATGTGTATGTACCACATTTTCTTTATCCATTCATCTGTTGATTGATAGACATATAGACTGAATCCACATCTTAGCTATTTTGAATAGTGCTACAATGAACATAGAAGTGCAGATCTCTCTTTGACATACTGATTTCATTTCCTTTGTAGTTATTGCTTTTTTATTATCTGTCTCTGATTTTTCATTGTTATTTACTATTAGAAGTTTGCTCTATTTCTGGTCTATACTACTCTATTTATGTTTCCATATCATCCTTGTATTAGGGTTCTCTAAAGGGACAGAACTAATAGGACAGATGAATATATGAAAGGGAGTTTATTAGGAGAATTTACTCACATGATCACAAAATGAAGTCCCACAATAGGCTGTCTGCAAGCTGCGAAGCCAGGAAGCCAGTCTGAGTCCCCAAATCTCAAAAGTAAGGAAGCCGAGAGTTCAGCCTTCAGTCTATACCCAAAGGCCTGAGAGCTCCTGGCAAATCACTGGTGTAAGTTCAAGAGTCCAAAAGCTGAAGAACTTGGAGTCTAATGTTCAAGGCAGGAAGCTTCCAGTATGGAGAAAGATGGAGGCCGAAAGACTCAGTACGTCTGCTTTTCTAACTTCTCCTGACTGCTTTATTCTAGCCACGCTGGCACCCAGATTGAGGGTGGATCTTCCTCTCCAAACCCACTAATTCAAATATTAAACTCCTTTGGCAACACTATCATAAACACACCCAGAAACAATACTTTGCATCCTTCAGTCTAATCAAGTTGATCAATATCAATATTAACCATCATAATCATCATCATCATCATCATTACCATCATTCATAGCATCACAAATGAAACATGAGACACCAAAGCAAAAGGCACATTATTTATTTGTAAAGAGTTTCCTATTGAATGAACAGTTAAAAAATATAAAAGCCCAAAATGTGTTTGTTCAATCTGAGACCCTAGACTAAAGATGTAAAACCAACCAAGTCATTGATCACTGTTTGTGTTTGTTTGGGCTCCACCTTTACTCTTCTTTGTTCTCTGACATCAAAGCCCCTCTTATTCTTCCCACATACAAACATACATACATACTGAAACCACAGTGTACACAAGACACATCAGTTTGAACCTTACTGGTTTCCATAATCCAGCATATTTCAAAAGATTGGAAAGCTCTATGGATAGGTACAAACTGAATTTTTTTTAAACTCACAAACTTCTAAAAATGCAGAAATTTAAGAAAATGTTTATGTAAAAATAATTGAGAAAAGACATCTAATTGTATATGAATTCATGATTTAAAAAAAAAAATTTGTGTATTAGAATTAATGGAAACTTCCTGACCTCATAAAAGAAATCTGTTGAAGACAAATAATGAAATACCTGATGGTGAAATTAAATATTTCCTTGGATATCACAAATAAGACAAACATTTTCCATATGACAACATACTGCTCAAAGCTTCATAGCTGGTGCAGCAAGACAGGAAAGGAAAATAAAAGACATGAAGATTGGGAAGCAAGAAATAAAGCTCTTATTATTTGTAGAAAATATGATTCTCTAAAGCTAGAGGATTTAAACACTCTTAGAACCTCTAAAATAGTTTTTAACAGTGGTTGGACACAAAATCAATACACAAAAATCAATCGTTGTTTGTATACTTCAGCAACAAAGAACACATTTCTATGTGTCTTCTCCTCTATAACTTTAGTGGTGCTTACCCGTAATGATTGGGGGCTTGAATGCTTAATTTGCAGAGAAGTGGGAACTTCCAGGCCAGAAGGTAAAGTGGCAGCATCCTAGGCGGGTTATTGAAGAGTAGGAAAGGCTCTCTCGAACAGGAGTTACTGGAACTAGTGTTGAATATATGTAGGAATGAGCCAAAGAAAGGGTGGCTGGGCATGGTGGTTCACACCTGTAATCACAGCATTTCGGGAGGCTGAGTTGGAAGGATAACTTGAGCCCAGAAGTTCTAGAGCAGCCTGGACAAAAAAGTAGGACTCCTTGAGCTGTGTGTGGTGGCTCACATCTGCAGTCCTAGCTACTTGGGAGGCTGAGGTAAAATGACAATTTGAGTCTGAGAGGTTGAGGCTGCAGTGAGCTATGATCACACCACTGCATACCAGTCTGGGTGATGGAGTCAAAGAAACTCTGTCTCAAAAAAAAGGAAAAAGGAGAAGGAAACAAAGGGTGTGGGCTAGACACAGTGGCTCATGCTTGTAATCCCAGCACTTTGGGAGGCTGACCTGGGCAGATCATTTGAGGTCAGAAATTCAAGACCATCCTGGCCAGCATGGTGAAACCCCAACTCTACTAAAAATACAAAAATTAGCCAGGTATGGTGGCATGTGCCTGTAGTCCTAACTACTCAGGAGGCTGAGGCATGAGAATCGCTTGAACCCGGGAGGTGAAGGTTGCAGTGAACTGAGATTGTGCCACTGCACTCCAGCCTGGGCAACACAGCAAGATACTGTATCAAAAAAAAAAAAAAAAGAAAAGAAAGAAAGAAACGAACAAAGGGTGTGGCCAGGTGGGACAAGGGCAGTCTTGACTCAAGTAGGTAAACCTGGAATCATAAGGGTCAGAGAATAAATCAGAGGCCACAGAGGAAGAGGGGAGTTTATGAACTTGTCAGGAAACACCACGAAGTAGTTGACCGAGGAGGAAGTGTTAGGTTTTTCTAAGTAATAGAATGAAAAACACTAGTGGTGTTTGTGCCAGTTAAATACGAAAAGCTAGCACTCTTGAGAGGACAGAATGAGTCTATTGATCTCTCCACAGTTGGTTAAATAAGTCCCACTATTCATTGGTCAGGAAAGCGTCCTCAGTTAGGTCCAGGCAAGGTGTTAATATTGAGGGGAAAAGAGTCACTCAAATTTCACGGTACTTGCACAGCTTCAGTTGGTTATATGAGTGGCTAGGAAACACAGCATTCAGTTTCTCTGTCTCCTGGACAAGAGCCTTAGTAAGTAGATCATTCTTCCCCCTTTGCAGAAGTAATGCAGGGTGTCTGGATCTAGATTTGAGGCTATTTTAAGGGATCCATTAACGTGTAGGCAACAAGGAGTCCAAAATACTCTCAGAGAGAATGGCACAGACAGACTTCTGCTGTGGTGATGGGGGCACCCTGCCAGCCATGCATAGGAGGCTCCTGATGGGAGTTGACTATCCGTGACTCTTCCAAAGAGATATCAATTTAGTTTTATAAAAAGACGCTAAAGGCACAAAGATGACTAAGACACTGTCTCTGCCTTCCCCAGCAGTGTTCACATTTTGGATATTTGGATGAGCTTGGTGTAAAGAGGCAAGGCTGTGTTTAAATCTGTACTGCCTGATGCTGCCTGAGCTTTACCAGGGCCTGAAGGAGGCCCTGCTATGAATGGCAATTAACAGTCTGGGCACATGCTAGAAGCCAATGCATGCAAATGAAAAACAAACAAACCTGAAGGTGGGATGGAGAGAAGGAGGTACAGCGGGGAGGGACTGGGAGCAGATGAAACAGCTAACCCACCCATCCGATGAATTCTTCTCCACTCTCATTTCCACACTGCACGGGGTTGGCTGAGCGTGCTCCTCACTTGTTAATCTCCTTTTTGCATCCCTGTTTTTGTGGCTGTCAGAGCTCCGTATTATGCAAATTGGGCTTAAGCAATTAAGGCAATAATGTTTCCCTTGAAGAGTTTGACAAGGTGGTGGGAGCTTGGGATGAATTTTGTAGACAGGAGCTTGGATGTTTATTTACCTACAAATAGAAGAGAACAAGAAAGGGGAAAACACTGCAGCATCAAGCTTACCTAAGCTGGGTTGCTGCTTTCTCTTGCTTTTTGTTCGGTTGCTTCATAGGAGAACAAAGGGTCACTCCATGGCATTAGTGGGTGGTAAATTTAGAACAAATGAACACTTTTCACAAGATGTAGCTTTAACCTGTTGAAATCACAGCTGCAGAAGGCCACTGAACCAAGCTCGCTGGCATAGTTTTAAAGGGAACTGGGTGATTTCATGACAAATGACATTTGAAGCCACGGAGGCTATGTGTCTCCTGTTTGGGGTCATGCGCTGATTGTCTTGAAGCTAGAGAGAAGCAAGTTGAGCAAGCTAGACTTTGTCTTTGGTAAACTGAATTGCACAGTAGATGAGAATGTCACAACTACCTGACTCTGAAGAATCCACTGTGTTTAGGAAAACAGATATTAAGATGTATCAGGCTCTTAATTGGGAATGGCACATTCCACATTTTTATACTTAGGGAACAATATCCAGATGATATTGTCCTCAACCTGAGCCCAGAAGGGGTGGACAACTATGGCTGGAAAACTACCTCTTCTATCTTGGCAGTTATTATTCCTCTTCTCCCAGTAGTGTGGTTGAAGCCTCCTGAAATATCAGAGTCACCATAGAGAATAGTGCCCTCTCTTCTGCTAACATTTAGTATGAACTGTTCAACCTCTTATTAGTTGATCATCAAGTTGTTAGGAAATTCCTGCTATGCATGTAGCAGTGTGTGTGTGTGTGTGTATATGTGTGTGTGTGTGTGTGTGTGTGTGTGATGGAAAATAAGACTGAAAAAGAGTAAAACTGTATTTTTCTCCCACTTTTTGATTATTCTATTACCATTTTCTTCATTCCCAGCTCCTTCTACGTTCCTTTCCAGTTTCCATCACATGCAAATATTTATCATTTGTCAAGCATTTTTAAGCTTCTCTCTTCCTAAAATATAAGATCTGCCACCCAATATAAACATCTATACATTCACCTTTCCTTAATTTTCTAAATGTATTCATGTATAATTATTGGTTGCCACAACCACCTTCTCCCTTTAATAAATTCATCAGAGAACGAAATTCTGCCCTCTATCCACTTAAATAATTTTTAAATCCTACAATTAAATATTGTTTGCTTAATCTAATAGTAGAGTCCTTCTTCTAATCTCACTCTGTTTGACTGCTCTCTCACATTTCATCCTGTTAATCTTATGGAAATTCTGTCTTGTCTTCATTCTACTTCTAGCCTATACATCTACCTGATAATGCCTGTCTCACTGTTCTTTGCTTTATTTATTCATTTATTTGCTCAATTATTTATCCTAGTAGATTTGTATTAGACTTCCACTCTGTACTGAAAACTGAAGTATGTTCTAGGACCACAAAATTGAATAAGACACAGTTCCACTCTTAGACACTTTACATCAGTGGAGATAAAATAAAAGCAAATGAACTAACATAATATTGTGATTAAGCATAATACTAGTATAAAAGAGGTATTATTGAAGGCAGAGAGAAAGAACACCTAACTGCTGGGATTGAGCATCAGGAAAGGCATCCTGGAAGAAGTGGTAACTGAACTGAGTTTTAAAGTTTTAAGAAATAGTTAACCATGTGTTTCTCAACAGTACATGTTGTCTAAGCTTTTCTACTCAGTCTTCTTCCCACCCAGCTCCAAACTTTCTTACAGCTTTTCTCCTACAAAAAAAAAAAAAATTGATGATTCACAAGCAAACATCTCAACACTAATTTTTCTACTGAGTTCCGATTTTCTACTTTTATTTCTTTTTATTTTTGACACAGGTTATAGTGCAGTGACACGATCATGGCTCACTGCAGGCTGGATCTCGCAGGCTCAAGCAATGCTCCTGCCATAGCCTCCTGAGTAGGTGGAATGGCAGGCATGCACCACCGTGCCCAGCTAATTTTTTTAAAAAATTATTTGCAGAGATGGGGTCTTCCTGTGCTGCCCAGGCTGGTCTCAAACTGCAGAGCTCAGGTGACCCTCCCAGAGTACTGGGATTCCAGGCCTGAGCCACTGTGCCCAGTCAAGTTCTGATTCTCTAATACAAATTTCCTTCTCTAAATAGCAAAATTAAACATCACTCCCACCCAGAAATCTTTCTTTGTTGGAGTACTCAATCTCAGTTAATAATAAACCCTTTCATCATTCACTAACACTTGAAACAGTGGAGGCATTTCAAGGTTCTCATTCTTCTCCCTTAACCTACACAACACATTAGTCACCGACTACTGGAGATTCTATCTCCCAAAGGAACATCAAATTTATTTTCTCCTTTTTATCCCTCAAACTGTGGTCTTCACTATTTCTCACTATGAACAGTAGCAACTTTCCATCTGATTTCCTATAGAAATGTTCACAAAAGAAAGTTTATGCATTTTTAGCATATCATTCTGCCCTTATCTTTTCAACCTCAACTTTCCTCATTTTTTTATTCCAACTTTGCACATCATTGACAACAAATGGCTCCTGCTTACCCGAATAAGATATGTCTGTATCTCCATGCCATTTCTCATAGTGTTTCTTTTTGTGCAGTAACCTGCCTGCCTTTCTTTGACTGCTGAAATTGAATTTATCCTTTATGTTCCAGCCTAAATGTCATATATATGTATATCTATTCATCAATATCTATATAAACAATACTCTGCATCATATTATAATAAAGCTGTCTATAAATGTGTTTGCCCACAACTAAACTGTATATCATTGGGAACAAGGATTGGATCTTTTACTGCTGTTCACTAGAGGCTCAGAAAATACATGTGTAAGATAAAAATATGCATCCTGAATGTCACTTTTCCAGTGTTCTTCTGCGGAACCAGAGAGTCTCATTATTAAGAATAATTTGAAATAGATGGCTTGATACTGGAATAGAAGAATTAAGATTATAATGAAAGGAAAACAGAGCAAGTCAGATGACTTGGTTAGAAAATCTGCTGCCCTGTCTAGAAAGTGAAATAAGGAAGACATTGAAGAGTTTAGCACAGTGCCTTAAGCAATTTTTAACTTAATATGCTGAGTCTGTAGAGTTGTAACATCCGATATAGCTGAGTAAGGTGAGTTTGTATACTTCAAACTAGTTTGTAAACCATGATTGCCTGCACTATGGTTTAAAAAAAGATGATGTTGTCTGCATCTTGAAGCAGCTGGCTCCATCTGAGTTTTGAAGGTGAGATGTTTGGAAGGAGAAGTAACAAGGACAACGTTATAAATTTCAGGCCTACAGTCTGCACTCATGCAGTTCTTCTCTCTCTAACCTTACCTAAACTTACTTTGAAAAGAGAGGACAGAGAAAGGTTACAACAGGGAGTGGGTGACAGAACCTAGACAAAGACTGTGTGTGTGTGTGTGTGTGTGTGTGTGTGTGTGTCAGAGTGGGAGTTACTTTTGTTTTAGGCCTGGCCAGAGGACCCCATTATATCGGAGACTGCTGATAAAAAGTACTTGTTATTTGTAAGAGAATCACTGAATCGCTTCTAGTCTGCCCTTTCGTTTAATGAACCTTTTGGGAGGTGCAGATGGTTTGGGCCCAAGATGAAAAGAATAACAGAATGAGAGACATGGCAATAAAAAACCCGGTCAATGGGATGCTCTCAGGAGTTACTCTGCAGAAGCAGGCATCTGGCCAGACAGGAGTGGGAGCCCAAGAAGGATGTGAGATCCTGAATGAACGAGTGCCTAGCAGGAGGGTAATCCAAAGGAAAGGGCCCCAGAAAGCACAATGAAGGAAATAATGGGCAGCAAAGTGAGACTGATAAATTCTAGCAGTTTAAAATTGTACCCAGAACAGGAACTAGCCTTATATTTTGACTACATATGATAAGGCATATTTCTAGGAGTAAAAAAATTTCTGCTACTTTTTAAAATCTAAATTATTTCTCTGACCTCTTTTTCCCTATAGTTCTCGTATAAAATTGAAGTTTTATCCTTTCAATGAACAGCTCAAATAAAAATCCCTGGGTAATGGCATTATGACTTAGATAGTATATTGGGGAGAAATAAAATCAATACTACTACTAATTATGATATACTTGAGATAGGATTCTCAAATGTTTCCCTCTGACCACTGGTAAATTGGCATGACATGAGTGAGTTTAGTGGAATTCTCATCAATTGTTGCCAAAAAATATATATTGATAGTTTGACACTGTATTAGTATTAGGTTCTGTGAATAAAGAGATGAATAAAATAATATTATCATCAAATATTTACAGAAGACATAATAGAGCCAGGAATTATTCTAGTTGCCATAATGAAATGAAGCCTAACATCACTCTAAGGATTAAAATCTGTCCCTTGAGTACTTACTAGTATTCTTAGTCAAAATTATATCAAAATTAACTATATTAAAATGTAGCCAAATATTCCTGGTAGTCCTCAGATGGTGAATGAGAAAATGAGGTGAAGAGCACTCACCCTTATGGCTCAGTCTCTTAGGAAAAAAAAGTATTTAAATTTCTGAAATTTAAATGTGGACTTTGCACTATCAGATAATTACTAGCTCAGCCATTTCTAATGACCAATAGTATTCTATTTTCATTTTTAGAGCAATGAATCTCAACACTTAATACATATACACATCACTAAGTATGCTTACTTTAAAAATAGGTTCTTGGATCCAACACACCAAAGATTCTAATTCAGTAGATCTAAGGTAGGGACTAGGAACAATCTAATACTGTTAGTGAGAATCTGGGTGATTCCAACATAATTGACCTATGAACAAAACGTTGAGAAATAGAAATACTGCCTTATAACGAGACTTTTCCATTAAATATTTTTTTTCACTTTTTTTTTTTTTCGAAAAGAAACACTTTTCTCTTAGAACAGTTTTTTAAAAATATGTTCATCTACTTTTGGGCTTCCATCTTTACCAAAACTGAACTAAGCAAGTGCTATTTCAACTTCCTTTTTGTTAATTTATTTTGCTTCTTGTTCATAGTTTAAACAGTATTAGTTGTGGTACATTACAAACTCATGTTGGTTTATTGTCATACCAGTTTAGGAGAAACTTAGCAGAACTATTTATGCAAGACAGTTGAATTGTATATATTGGCTGTTTAATTACATTTGTGGTATGTTGATTAATACTAATATGAGAAAAGTTATTTAATCAGAAATACTAAAATTGATTTTAATAATAGAAAGCCTGGGGAAAAAAGATGGTTATATTGGTGAAGACACACACAAGAAAACAGAAGACAGAAATCACTGAAAATTTTTAAGTAAAGAACATTCAATTCAACTAATTCGTAAAACAGAAGTGATGAAATTTTGAAAAGCCAGTTAGAGGGCACTGAGTAACCCAGTGATTAGCATCAACTAGAGAGACAAAGGAGGGGAACCGTGGTTACTGGAGCCAAGGGCTTGATCTCCAGAGAAAATGTAGCCATTACCAAAGACTATGACCAAGGCAGAGGAAAAGGGAGAGAAATACACTGCCTACTCCCTGCTGGTATACTCTAGTTTTCTGTTAGCATATTTTTCTGAATGAACCCAGTTAGCAGGGGATCCTGGGAAATACAGCCTGTACCAGTCTGCTGCACAATGATTCAGAAAAGAAGGGAAAGAATGAAGAAAACTCTTAGAATAATAGGTCAAGGACCAGCATGGAAAAAGTGTATATTCTCCCAAATCTACTTTAGTGGTTTTCCCAAATCTACTTTAATAGGTTTTTAAAATCTACTTTAATGTCAAGACCTATGATTATCTCTGATAATCTTTATAAACCCCTTTTTGTATTGTACCAAACCTGAATCTTGATCAATGATTTAGCTAAGCATAAGGCAGGAATTGGGCAGGATAAGAGGTGTAGTGGGCTATTTAAGAATCTGCCCCCCATCAGTATTGCAGTTTGATTCTTTGGGATCCACAGGAGGAATTGAAAAGGATGTTGGGTTTTTTTTTGGTTTGTCTCTTCTACGGCCTATATTCCTCTTGGACTCTTCTCTGCATTTCTCTCTGGGGTCTCCCATGGGAGCCATGAGCATTTTTCCATCATCAGCTTGCTATATCCTAGGTTAGGTGGAAAAATCTGGCATCCTTCTTCTAACGAACATCACCCCTTACCTCTCTCACCTTTGCCACCTTCTCCTAGTGTGATGTGCTTTCAACCCTGATTTCTCTCCTATAGGAGTCAGATTGCATTAATTGGTAAGCTTTGGAATGGTCAGTTCCAATTGCACCTTGACTGCAATTGGCTTTCTGCTTTGTCTGAAACTCATCATGACTTAGCAAACACTGTGCACCACTAAAGAAGTGGCTGTGTGACTGAACTAGGGTCAGCAATGGGATAATCACTGTAGAGCTGGTGATATTGTGGTGTTTAACTCACAAAAAGTACTGAACTTATTATTTTGTTGTTTTAGCAAGTGTTTTAATGTTTAACTTTCATGGCTTTGAAGCCTTCATTTCACCATAATGTTTTATTTAGATGGTATGGGTGGAAGGGTGGGAAATATTAGATGTATTTTCCTACATTCTGGAGGCCAGGCTTTCTGATCTTCTTCAGCTTCTGTTTTTAATATGAATTTGAGCTTGTTTCAATACCAAAATGAAGCACGTGTTACAAAACAGGATCTGCCATTGTCTAGCACAGTGTCTGGCTTACTGCAAACATTATTTTTGTTTGTTTGTAAATATACCTTTTTTTTTTTTTTACAAGGCTCACCAAGTCTTTCAGACGGGGAGCATTTCATTTAACTTTGAAAGATCATTACATGAAAAGACAAATGGCATCCTACTTTTTCAGAAACAAATGCTTCTATGAACTTCTCTACTAGGAATTAATGATTCCAAGGCTTATTGGTCATGTCTATTGTGACAAATAATTCCATATATGAGAATTTGAAGAAGGACCTTCCTCAGTGAGTTGCAATCTTCCAATTGCCATAACACCAGAGGAGAAGTTGGGCCATGAGGAATTGATTTACTTTCTTTTTGGATGATAAAAAACTGCCTTACTGTCCCGGTTTAACCTTGAACAAATCAAATAATTGCAAGCTCAGCACTCTCATTTGTAAAATGTAAATTTGTAAAACCTTTAGCTCATGATTTTAGGGAGGATATAGTAAGTTTGTGTATGTGAAAGTGCTTTATAAATAAAAAAGCATTATAAAAGTAAAGAATAATAACATCACCATCATCCTCACTTTTTTTTTCTTCTTTTTTTTATTGCATTTTAGGTTTTGGGGTGCATGTGAAGAACATGCAAGATTGTTGCATAGGTACAAGCGTGGCAGTGTGATTTGCTGCTTTCCTCCCCTTCACCTATATCTGGCATTTCTCCCCATGCTATGTCTCCCCTACTCCCCAGCCCCCACTGTCCCTCCCCTGGTTCCCCTCCACAGATCTCAGTGTGTGATGCTCCCCTCCCTGTATCCATGTGTTCTCATTGTTCAACACCCACCTATGAGTGAGAACATGCGGTGTTTGATTTTCTGTTCTTGCGTCAGTTTGCTGAGAATGATGGTTTACAGGTTCATCCTCACTTTTAATTGCACAGGAAACTATTCAACTACCATGGAGTTGTTCTATTACAGTGCAGTTGTTGGCAAAGCACTACAAAAGTTATCTAATTAAGTGGTGGCTGAAGTACCTCTGGTACCAGTGTAATCCAATTATGTTTACCAGGTAGAGGAAATTAGACTGGAAATTTAGTCTTTGTCATGAATAGCTCCCTGATCATTAACCAGCCTTTCAGAGCTGAAAAGGTCCTTAGAGATAATCTATTCCAGTAACCTAATTGCTTCATAAGAAAAACCACTGGAAACATGGAGTAGCACAGCACTAACCATTAACAAGGTTGTAACAGAAATGATTTGGAGTAGGGCAGCAACTTTAGCATTTTTCTATATTTGCTGACTCTTCACCTAATACATTTCTTTGATTTTCCATCTTTCATGGTGTCACTTATTAATATTTTTATATGCCTTTACATCTTCCAACTCATTCTGATTTCATCCCACAAGCATATTGGGAGAGACAGGGAAAATGAGTGAGACTGAAAGAAAGAAAGACTCAGGCAGAGAAAAGAAAAATGAAAGAGAGAAAGATTTACTAAAGAAGACAGAAATTGAGAGAGAGATCCAAGATGGCCGCATAGCAGCAGCTCAGGATTGTAGCTCCCAGTGAAAGCGCAGAGAGTGAGTGGATGCCGCAATTTCAGACGAATTTTTGATGCCCACAAACTGGGAGTTTCCCGGCGAAGGAGCCACATGGGTCGCCAGCGCGACTCTTTTGGCCGGCACGGCTGTTTTGCCAGTGCCCCAGCGTGGCGCTTCTCAGTGCGGAGGATACGGGACTCGGTGCCCTTTTAGTTGGGGTCCGCTGGTCCCATCCCCACAAGGAGAACAGCAATTGGAAGCGCTGAGGACTGAGAGCAAGCACAGCTTAACCCGGGAAGGCCCAGCTCTGTGGGGAAGGGGCCGTCCACTGAAGGAAAACTAAGAAACAGAAAAAACTTCATCACCAACAAGCCGGACGTCCACTCAGAGACCCAATCTGAAAGTCGGCAATTAGAAAGATGACAGGTGGATAAATCCACAAAAATGGATAGAAACCAGTGCAAAAAGGCTGAGAACACCTGAAATCAGAATGCCTCTCCTCCTACAGGGGATCGCAGCTCCTCATCAGCAAGAGAACAAGGCCTGACAGAGGATGAATGTGAGGAACTCACAGAATCAGGCTTCAGAAGGTGGATAATAAGAAACTTCTGTGAGCTAAAAGAACATGTTCTAACCCAATGCAAAGAAACTAAGAACCTTGAAAGAAAATTTAACAAAATGCTAATAAGAATGGACAACTTAGAGAGGAATATAAGTGAATTGATGGAGCTGAAAAACACAACACAAAAACTTTGCGAAGCATGCACAAGTTTCAACAGCCGAATTGACCAAGCGGAAGAAAGGATATCAGAGGTCAAAGATCAACTCAATGAAATAAAACAAGAAGGCAAGATGACAGAAGAAAGGGTAAAAAGGAATGAACAAAGTCTCCAAGAAATATGGGACTATGTGAAAAGACCTAATCTACGTTTGATAGGTGTACCTGAATGTGAAGAAGAGAATGAATCCAAGCTGGAAAATAGTCTTCAGGATATTATCCAGGAAATCTTCCCCAACTTAGCAAGGCAGGCCAATATTCAAGTCCAGGAAATACAGAGAACACCACAAAGATATTCCTCAAGAAGAGCAACCCCAAGGCACATAATCGTCAGATTCACCAGGGTTGAAATGAAGGAGAAAATGCTAAGGGCAGCCAGAGAGAAGGTTTGGGTTACCCACAAAGGGAAGCCCATCAGACTCACAGCAGATCTCTCAGC